>LZPO01067127.1:4238-15421 GCA_001675575.1 Neotoma lepida
GTGTGTCTGTGTGTGTGTGTGTGTCTGTGTGTGTGTATGTCTGTCTGTGTGTCTGTGTGTCTGTGTGTCCGTGTGTCTGTGTGTCTGTGTGTGTGTCTGTGTGTCTGTGTGTGTGTCTGTGTCTGCATCTGTGTCTATATGTATGTCTTCATGTGTATTTGCACGCATCCCACAGCTTATATGTGCCTATCCTTGCTTTCCACATTGTTTGAGACAGTNTCTTCCATTTGCAGCTTCATACACCAGGCTAGCTGTCTNGGCTTCCCATCTCACCATAAGAGGATTGAATCTACAGGCGGCACTACTACAGCCACCTTTAGATGTGTGGGTTCTGGGGGTTCGAAGTCAGGTCCCCACACCTGAACAGCAAATGCCTTACCCACTAAGTCATCTCCCTAGCCCTGATGAGCATTTTTAAATGTAGTATGATAAATGCATATGCACACATATATACACACACAAAGTTACTTGAAACACACCATCTTTAAAATGGAACTTAATATCTAAAGAATCACTAGTGGCAGCCCTTTCCTGAACAGCCAGTTAATTATTGAATATGATATGGAAACAGCTAGTCCTACCCACTGCCCAAGGCACACAAAGAACCAAGCTGAAAGTCATCTCTCNCTCTCTAGCCTCCTCCTTGCACTGTCCCAATCCATNCTAACACTTGTTAACTTCCAGAAAGTACATTCCTCGTTCACATTTGTATGAGGAGAAGGAAAAGCAGGAGAGAAGAGGCAAAGGAAGGGGAAGACACACACATGAGAAACAGAAGTCAAAATCACTCACTAATTCATTCATCAGAGAGACCCAGATAGAGACTGGCACTCGGAGGACTGGAGAGAAGAAACTATAAACAGCTATCTGAAAATTAACAGAGAAGTTGAGACCTCTATTTTGACCTTTACCCAAGATCACTTGGGTAAAGGTGAAAATAGAGCTAAACTTCCAGAAACCAAGATGGCAGGATACCTAGTAGGGACGGGCTGATCTGGATTCAGAGCTTAAAGGTAGAGAGCATTTGGTCAAGTGCCACTGGTTTCCTCTGATGGGACCAGCACTGTTCTGGTTTGCTGCATCCACACCTTTTCNTCCTATCCCCANCAGTTACACTCACCCAGTGTCACCATCCAAATGCTGTAGGGCTCTGGGTTGTGCACCACTGACCTCAGGCATTTATTCAACAAATGATTTTTCGGAACTCCAGTTTAGGTGCCAAGAATCCGGACATTTCCAAAAGAAAAATAGCTTATTACTGACAATGTTTTTAAACCAGGAAGCCATAAAGCCTTTGGTAATACCCCGAGCTTCATTCATCAAACCAGGCATTCTAATAATTGCCTGAGGGCACAGGGCAGTTGATGACAGATGACTAACAAAATACACAAGCAAGTGTCAGCATGTGCACAGACACACACACACACACACACACACACACACACACACACACACTCGAGTGCACATTTGAGCATGCACATCCCCCACAGCAACAGAAGCAAAACACATAAGCCTTGTTCTTCCATAAAACTGACTTCTTCATTCTGCTGTCTCCAAAGGAAGTTCATAATTCTGTCCACTTTGCCAAGCTCCTGTATACTAGAAACAGCCCTCATTCAGTTTTCTCCGTATAAGAATTTTGACCCCATCATTTAACACAAAAGTACAGCTGTTCTCACTGGAGGCTTGGTCATTTTCCAGAAGAACCGAAAGGTGCCTGTGCTTAGTCCCTAATACTTTTAAAAATGAGGTAGTGTCTATTTCTGCCTCCTTGAAAGGCAGGTCTAGGGGACAGATGGCAGGGAGCAGGAAGTCCCTGAAATCAATTGGCTCTGTGGAAAACTGCGAGTGGAAGACATCCTTCATTTGCTCTAACTATAATGCATGGGGCTTGCATTTTGTGCTCTATCAAATCAAACCTTCCCCAAGGAAAACCTGATTCTTTTAGGCTCGGTCTCTGCTCCCAGAGCACAGACACACAGCCTCCTTCAATAAGTCCCCATTACTGCCGACTGCATTGGTTTCAGAGCCAAATCCCAAGGGCTCCAAAGATGGATCATTCAATCTTCCCAAGTAATCAATCCCAAGAGTTTGTTGCTCTGCTCGCTTGGCTGAGCTTCAGAAGCCACAGTCTCAGGGCTGGGGTGGCTGTGGGCTGGGGAAGCTGCTGCCGAGGACAGAAGTCCTCTTTCTAAAGCCTTCTCCCCACATACTTGGAAAGGGCAGGAGGAAGGTGTGAAAACAGAAGCAGGGCTGGATNGAAGGGTGGGAGATTCAATCCTAAACAGGTTTGACTTAAAAAAAGAAATGGTTACTTGACCCTTGCAAAAACCCTCACGCTCCTCAGTGCCCTTCTGGGAACTTGAACCACCCAACTATGTTGTCGCATAGTGAACCCACACCCAGAGTGTTAAGTATCACTGGCTCTGGGTCAGAGAAATGTCATCATCCCCTCCTCAGGGCTGCTGTCTTTAAATAGCCCCTCTTATTTACGGTGTGCACAGTGTTAATGTCCTTTAGTTGCTCTATTTTCAAGGATGGAAAAGCAGTTGCTAAGCATTTCTAAATGACAGCCCCAGGGTTCATTAAAAATATGGCAAACATTTGCTAAGCTCATTAAGTGCAATTTGTGTGTGTGTGTATCAGATTCCTCCTCTGCATGTTCTGCGTGACCAAACATCTATTAACCCTAATCTCATTGATGAGTCTGATACATTCAAACCAGCAATTAGACAAAACAAAAGGGATATTTATGGAGAGACTCCTAAACGGGCTTTCATATTGGTCTAAGCTATTTCAAAACGACAGTTTAATTCCCCTCTGTTAATCCCTCCCTTCCAGAGCTCCCTTTGTTTGATTATAGGCTGTCAGGTTTAGGGATTCTGATTGAATCAAAATTTGAAGCAAACTAGAAACACATAATAATTACGCTATTTAAGCACTGTTGCCTACTGTATAAGCAAAGGAAGTACTCTACAAATGAAGACCCCAGCACAAAAGCTCTCTAAAATGTACTGCTTGCACAATTAGAATGGGCAGAATGTGAATTAGATGGTTGTTTTCCCTGATCCTTTAAAAAAAAATTCTCCAGTTGATGAGTTTTGTGGCAAAACACCATGCATTAAATCTGTTAACTAGGCAAAAATATTTTAAGGCAGGCTCACTCTGCCCTTCCTCCCAACCACCCCCTCACCTCCTGCCACCCCAACCACAGCTGTGGACTTGTCTGACCTACAGCAACCCTTCCAGCTTTCCACTAACTCAGGGCCGCTGCGCTGTTATTATTAGAGGCGGAAAGGATTCCGCATCACTTACATGGTGTAAAGCTGGACAAATAAACAAGTGGTGCCCACGATGTCTCCCAACCATGCTGGGTCTCCATTTTTGAATGCACTCTTTCAAATAGCATGTGACCCTTCTTTCTCCAGCTTGTAACACGTCTTTGTTTTCCCTCAAAGGGAAGGAAACTAACCAAGAGGAGGCAACGGCCACAGAGTTCCCCAGCAGGAACATTATTCTGAAGTGGCTCTTGACCAGCTGAGCTTTTGCAAAGTGTAACTTTTACAGCCACAAAGGAGAGTGTCTTATTTGGGTTCATTAAATTTCCTCTTACTTGGCAAAGGGCTGACCAAACTCACAGCTGCAGGGGAAAACCAACCCTTCACCGTTCTTCAAGGCGATTCAGTCACACCCAGATTTAGATCTTGTAAATTTGTTTTGTAGTGTAGAGAAAAAGAAGAATTATGTTGTTCCGGTGAGAAGTAGATCCCACTTTGCCAAATCTCTGGTGTTGCCAGTGAGAGGGGCAGTGAGATAGAACACAAGGTGATTTACAGAAGTCCTGCTTGGATGAGAGGAGGTGTCAGAGGCACAGCTGTATGAAGAGCATTACCTCAGAAACAAAAGAGGCCAGGCACATCTTTCAGCNAGTGCCAGAGNGCCTGGCCTCACAGAGGAACTACATTCCCCAGCATTCCATGCCACAAGGATTCAGAGTCAGAGATTTGCATGGGAAGGTTTAGGGTTTGNAAAGCAAAAGCTGCCCTTCTCCAGAGAGGGGCTGCTGACAGGACCCAGCTGGCAGGACCCAGTCCCTCAAAAGTCACTTTGAGGCTGTCATGACTTCCCCTGCTTCTTGTATCTCCAGACTCTGTCAGCACAAGCAGTTTCCTTCTGATTTGGCCAGAGCCCTCCTGGATGTATGAGCTTCTCAGTGTTAAAATACTTCCCAATTCACATTGCCTGAACCCTGGCTGATATAGGTAACAGGCATTCATAACTAGGAAAGAGGAATCCAACTGGCAAAAGCCAAACTTCCTTGAAAGATTGGTTCTGAAGCTTCGTGTGTGTGTGTGTGTGTGTGTGTGTGTGTGTGTGTGTAAGGAGGGTGCCCTACTTCATTCATGCTTAAAAAGACTCCTTTCAACAAACCTTTATTAAGCTCTTGTGGTGCTCTACAAATCCACGGGTGGAAACAGGAAGAGGTATGTTCCTCTTGCCCAAAGCACTCACAGCACAGCTGTCATTGATGAGAAGACCCACGGTAACGACAGCAATGTAATTGAGCAAGCAAACCAACCCACATTGTAATCGCAGCTATATCATTTTCTAACCAACCACGTGGCTGTGAAGAAGCCAAATCTGTTTATCCTCTGAGCAGCTGCTTCCAAGTTCCTGGCCTAGAGGCCATTGTGAAATTAGAGACATCAAAGTTCAAGGACCCAGCATGGTAACTAACATAATGGCCACTTTTGTTCCCCACCAGACACTACACTTCCTAAAAGCACCTGATACGTTTATTGTCTTGGTGTCCCAAACACTAACTTAATATATTGTCTATGTTTAAAAGCTGCTCAACAACTCCTGAATGAATAAATGCTGGATGAATGGATAAATAGCATGGTAATAATTCATGCTTGCTAATTGAATTATTCACATTATAATTAAGTATAAGTAACATACTGTAGAACACGAAGACTCATTCTAGCAAAGAGGAGGCAGTCTTCAGTAACTCAAGGAAGAAAGGGGGCACTGATCTCAGTGGTGACATATGAAAGCAAACAGTTGAAAAGAATGTTCGTGTGTGGCATAATTTTCTTGACTAGGTATCTTTGGGTCTCTTGTGGATGATGACTGACCTTTCTGACCTGAAGTCGGGACAGGCCCCCTGTGACCTGTCNCATTTACTCTGTACCCTATGATTTCCTGAGTCCTGAACAAGTATCCTACACATGAAATAAGAACCCCCTGTGAGTGATGCAGGCTCTCATTTCTGCTGAAGGAAATGAATTCAGAAAGAAAATGATAATCTCCAGGGAGTAACACCCACACAGTTATCACTCAAGTGATCCCACAGGCTCTGAACCTGACTGCACAGCACCACATAAAGCTTCCTTTCAAGGGGTTTCTTTGTCATCAGTAATTAGGAAACACTTTTATAGTCTGATTAAATATGCTCAATCTGCGTCAATTTTGTACTTATTTTTAAACTATATCCATTGTTTCCCTTTTCCCAATTTTCTTCTCTTTTTTCCTAGGAGTCTTTGATTTAATATCAGTTCCCCCTTTAACTCCTTCCCACACTATCTTTCTCACACCCCAGCCCAGATGTCAGTAACAATATTCCAAAATCATTTCTAGGTGTCATCTTTACTCATTGAAATTTTTTCCTTGGTCTTCTAAAACAGTCTCAGGTCAGAACACTGTCTAAAGACCTTGTTAGTTTCAATCACTTAATAGTTTTGTTTTCACTCATTCCATAGATGGTTATTGAGCATTTACTACATGCCTGGCAGTGTTCTGGGTAAGGTGGCACCCAGCTTCTGGAAATCACCTTCTGATGATAGTCCACAGCTCTCTTGTGAATATATTACAAAAGAAAGGAATAGGTAAAATTTGCCTTCAGGAGCCTGTCACTTCCACTTTCAAGACTTTTTTTGTCTTCTGCCCATCCTTTCCCCACCTACAGTCAAAACTTCTCTCTCCATGGATTCTCGTGGCTGCTTCATCCCCACTGGATCAGAGCCCCAGCAAGCAAGGTCAATCCACATTTAGAGATAATCTATTACATTTAAACTAAATCAGTGTAGCCAGCATCCTAAAGCTTTTCAAATGAGAGTAAGTGTGTGGCATGCCAGAAATTTGCAAAACCACAGGGAAAAGCCAGGGCTCTTCTCTAGAGCATCCAGCCTACCAGATGAGAAATGAGAATATAATAATAGAGCTCAGAATATAAAATACAATAAAAATTTTAGATGAAACGAGGAGGAGGGCCGAAGCTGGCAATCTTCCATTTCTCCCCAGAACCCTTAAGATCTGTGAGAGACAAAGACAAATGGGGATAGAAGGGAAAGCGAAAACGAGACAGAGGTGAGCGGCTAAGTGTGAAGGCACAGCCTGGAGGGCTGAACTCAGAAAGCCCTTCAGGGGCTCTGAATGCTCTTACTATGGGGCCTGGAGCTCTAACCCTGGCACCGAGCTGCTCGTCTGCAGAAAACCTTCCAAAACTTCCTCTGCTGACCAGAAAGCCACCTTTGCCCACTCCACCCTCCCCACCTTCGCCCACTCCACCCACCCTGAACCATCTCTAGAGCTCCTCCACATCATTTCTTCCTACACATCTCTTTTTAGACACCAGACCTTCCCTTTTCTTCCCAAATGCATCATCTCATGCCCCCCACAGTTTTGACCAAACTATACTTCGCTGATAGTGGCCCCCACCCCCCCAATCTCCTACCCAACCTCCCCCTACCTTGGCAACCTATGACTTGTTTTCACAAAGTTTTTTTGTCCTGGTCATTTGTTCTTTGTATATACAAAGACATCTGGGAATCTCTGAAACTGTGTGACTGAACTGGAAGGGGCTGTCTAGGCCNGTTTTAATTCTCTGTCCAGTATTTACTAACATCCAAAATTATCTTATTTAGTATTTGTATAGTTAATGTCTGCTTTGCCCTACCTAGATTGTAAGTCCCAGAAATGCAGGGATCCTGCNTATCCTATCTCCTGACAAAAGTATTCCCCCCAAAGTATCAGGAATACTGTAGACCCCCACANGCACTGAACCGCACAAACACACGCACACACACGCTGATACTTGTTTTGTAATTACAGACTGAAGTAACACATTGCATGAGCTTTCACTGAAAGAATATTTCAGTAGCATTTCAATAAAACAACAAGAGATGAAACAGCAGAAAAGTTAGACTTAGCCTTTTCCTTTTAAAGTTTATCGTGAATCTGTTGATATATATATAGGCAACTGATTGCCCCTACTAATTTCCCCAAACTGTCCATTTCTTGTCAGTCAGATTTTCAGTTCAGATATATAGTTCCAGACATTGTCTTATCCCTGAAGACCTGGAGTTCAANGTTATATTATCAATATCCTCCAGAAAGTAGTAGGGGTGGGCAGGGTCAGGGTGGAGTTACTAACAGATTGGACAGATCTTTGATAGAAATTATTTTGGGCCAAGGAAGTCTATTCAAGAGGAGTCACAGAAGGAGCACTAATCTGTGACCAGAGTTGGGGATGGGGGGCAAGAAGACATTTTATAAGCATAGAGGAAGCAGGAGTTTTAGTCTAGGTTCAGTTGTATCTGCATTTATAATGAGAGGAAAGGAATTCCTCACACAAGAAACCAGGCAGCAAGAGAGATAAGTGGAAAGTGAGAAGGGTCTGTTCCATCAGACTCCAAGATCTAGAAATCTCCGCTGCCACTCAGGAGCTATGGCGAGGCTTTAAGGAGAGTGACAAGATCAGATCTGTGTTTTGAAAGGCTGACAGAAGCAAGTGAAGAATGAACTCCAGTAGTCAAGACAGAAAGAAAGAAGCCAATCGTGAGGCTACTGCATTCACACAGGTAGATGACCAGGCCTCTGCACTGGGATAGAGAATAGTCAACCAAAGGAGAAAGTGGCAAGACTCACTAATTAGATGTACAGTGTAGAAGTGAGAGAAAGTGTGGAAGAATAAGAAAATTGTGACAGTGTGTGGCAGCAACAGACTGGGAACATGGGAGGAGACAGGTTTGAAGGGAATTCTCTCAACTGCTGATGCACTTGAATGTGTGACTCCTTCCGGCAGCCCTGGCATTTTAGTGGTTGTTAAAGACCTCTTCGCCTTAACTAGTGGGTATTTAAAGGCTGAGATAAAAGCATCCTGACAGGCCAGCAGGAGATGTATTTTAAGACAGTGTCTGTCTCAGGATCCTCCCTCCGGCCACCCACAAAGACCACTGCCTTCATTAACTGAGCGTGGACCAAGCCTGCTGCCAGCCACCACTGACACCCCCCACATCTCCATTGTCATACATTATAAGTTGTTTCAATCATCTCACACAATGAGCCCACTTTGCAATTCCATTATGATTCACTCTCAAGTTTAAAAGCTATAGCCAAAGTGAATAAAGGGAAAGCATTGGGGAGGTACTGTGACATCCTCTGGGGTTTCACACACTTTCCTGGCGGCCAAGCCAACCTTCTGAGCATATAGGACTCCTAGAGGGTATTTGCCAATCTCTTCCTCTGAGAGTATTAGTAAAAATCTATAGTTCCCTGTTGGATACCAAATGCAGCCGCCACATTCTGTGCTGGTGCCAGCAAAGTACTTCACACAGACAGACAGCTTCCTGAGGCTGCTTTATTTCTTGTCAGCCTTTCAAACCTCACGCCCACAGAAATCTTTTGTATTTAAGTGACTGGCCACAAAACCAGAATGTGTCTTCTGGTCAAATGTGCTCTTTGTATGTCATACCACGTTTCTTCTTCTCCCTGCATTTTTTTTCTAAAGAGAGAAAAATTGCATTTGGCTTTTCCTGCTACTGCTTTCATTANGGTCACAGACATCCTCCCAGAAGCATGTCTGCTCACGTTGAGCTGCCTTGTGCCCAGAGAAATGCCATTCAACAGTCCAGTATGGATCAGNCTTGTCCTCTTCAAATACAGGCTTAATTTTCTAGGAAATACTGACAGTGTGTCAGAATCTTATTAGTCAAATAAGCTCGTGAGTGTCTTTCTTCCCAACAATGATTTGTGTAATTCCNTTCTTCACTCTCTCTAGGCTAATGTTTGTGCTGTGTTTGTGCCGTCTGAAAGAAGATCCTGATTTGTTCTTCTTCACCCAACACCTTCTCCTACCAACATATTGAAACAGAAGTTTGAAGGTCCAGATCACAGCTCTGAGTTGGCAGGAGGCCTAGCTAATTATTCTGCTGGCGCTGAGCCTCTTGGGAGACCAGATAGGCCTTCTTCACCTCCAGTGCAGCTCAGAAAGAGGGAATTAAATTCTGGATAAGGAGCTGAGAGGAATAATTCACTGCACAGAGAGGTGAACAGAAGTGTCTGTTGGAGGACAAGGGCCATTTGGCAGCGTATCTGAGGCTCACAAATGCCAGAGCTGCAGTGAAGCCCTATTGGGGGCGAATGGGTTGAGAATGACCTGGGGACTCTTTCCCATAATGCTAAAGCTTCCCTAAAAGGATGTAGTCCGGAGCAGTGGTAGGGAGATGGGGGGATCTTCCTCCAGGCTGAACAATAACACATCAAAATATGTGAAACATTTACATTTGAGTCTTAATGCTCTCTTAAATGTGATTTTTCAAAGGGCATCTCCATAAATTATTTGGCTGTTCTTTAACAGAAAAACTTTCAACTCATTAATGAAACAAATACATACTAAGAATGTCTAATGAACAGCACGCTATGGTCAATGGATAAAGACTTAAAATACCAATAAGGTCTTGTTTCTAATCCAGAACACAGTCATAGGTTCTTATGAGGACTTAAGATATCAACAAGTCATGGTCTGCTGTGGAACAATCTTTGTACACTGTAAATATGTATTGTTCTCATTGTTAATAAAAAGCTTTAGGCTGATGACTAGGCAGGATTTTCAGGGCAGCAAGGATGCTGGGAAGAAGAAGGATGGAGTCAGAGGAGTCANCAGCCAGATGGAAAGGAAACTGGACAAGCAGGAGATGTAAGAACCACGAGCCTTGGGGCAGCACATAGATTAATAGAAATGGGTTAATTTAAGTTGTAAGAGCTAGTTAGTAATAAGCCTGAGCTATCAACCAAGCATTTATAATTAATAGTAAATCTCTGTGTGGTTATTTGGGAAGTGGCTGGTGGAACAGAGCTGATCTCGGTCCCTACAAAAAACTCCACCTACAATGGTCCCTGTCCTAGTTAGCTTTAATGTCAGCTTGACATAGCCTAGGGTCATCTGAGAGAAAACCCTTGACTAAGGACTTACCCAGATCAGATTGGCTTATAGACTCTTCTTTGGGGTATTGTCTTAATTGGTAACTGATGCAGAAAGCCCAGCCTACTGTGGGTGGCACCTTCTCTAGACAGGTATCCCTACGCCATATAAGAAAGCTGGCTAAGCAGTAGCCTTTGAGCAAGCCAGAGTAAGCCATCAAACAGTGTTCCTCTATGGTTTCTGCTCCAGGTACCGCCCTGATAGAGTTCCTGCCCTGAATTTCTTGAGTGATAGATTGTGACCTGGAAGTATAAGCCCAGTAAGTCCCCTCNATCCCCTACATTGCTTATGGTCATGGTGTTTTCTCATAGCAATTGAATAAAACAAGAACAGTCCATGACCATCAAAACTTCATGATTGTATGGTGCTGCTTGGCTTCTCCTGGTGAGATATAAATGGCTGTCTGATCACAACAGAGAAGACACTGACAACAAACCAAGTTCAGTTTGGTGAACCAGTGAGTTTGTCAGGCTTAATTACAGCAGTATGGGTGAGGAGTTACAAGAGCATGGATGATTCAAAAGCAGCCAAAGAACCAGGAAGCACACTCCAAAGGAGGTGTCGACTCGCAAAAGCTGTATCCTTGTGTAAAATTGCAGAAGGGCCCTGTGAATGTTCTGACAGTCTGGGNTTCCTGAGCCTAATAGATTGCTTGTTCTTCTCTCCTTCTTTCAAGAGGAGGGATTTCAGTTTGGAGGAAGCAANTCCATAACATGTATGGTGGTCTTAGAAAATGGNGTTATTTNAAATATGTACATACTGGGAAGAGCTAGTATAGCNAACATGATAAGGGAAAGGAAGAGAATGGGACATGGAAAGAACAGGAAATGGAGAAGGAAATGTTTAGAAATGGTCGTGCCATCTTATAGAAGTGGTAAGTAGAGCTGATGTCCATATGAATGTGTATGACTGACATTCA
>LZPO01067127.1:26096-36333 GCA_001675575.1 Neotoma lepida
AAAAAAAAAGAGGCTGAGGCAGGAGAACTATAAGTTTGAGATCAATCTGGGCTACACAGTGAGACTCCACCCAACCCCCATTACATACCAAAGGATCACATGTCTTACACCTGCCTTAGTGCCCAATCTATTGCCCCCTACTTCAGGTAGGGATCCAGACTCATAACACCAACTCCATTCAGGGTATATGCCCAATAGTGGCATTGCTGGGTCTTGAAGTAGGTTGATTCCCACAAGGATTACACCAACTAGGACTAAGACTCCTAGCAATAATGGAGGGGGTGCCTGAATTTACCTTCCCTTATAATCAGATTAGTGACTACCCTAATTGTCATCATAAAACCTATATCCAGTAACTGATGGAAGCAGATACAGTGATCCACAACCAAGCATTGGGCTGAGCTCCTAGACTTCAGTTGAAGAGAGGGAGCAAGTGAGGTCAAAATCATGATGGGAAAAACCACAGAGACAGCTGATGCAAACTGGTGAGAGCTCATGGATTCTAGCCTATCAGCTAGGGAACATGCATGGGACCAAACTAGGCCCTCTGAATGTGGGTGACAGTTATGTGGCTAGATCTGTTCGGGGAGTCCCTGGCAGTGGGACCAGGACTTATCTCAGGTGCNTGAAATGGCTTGTTGGAACACATTCCCTAGAGTGGAATACCTTGCTTGCTCAGCCTTGACACAGCACGGAGGNGCTTGGTCCTGCCTCAACTTAGTATGCCAGACTTTGTTGACTCCCCAAGGGAGACTTTACCCTCTCTGAGGAGTGCACAAGGGTGGGATTGGGGGAAGTCAGAGGGTGGGAGAAGGGGAGGGAGAGGGAACTGGGAATAGTTTGTAAAATGAAAAAAATGAAAAAGAACTTCTTTAAAAAATAAATAAATTTTGAAAAAAGNAGAAAATGCCTTAAAGGCAGATCTTATGGAGGCATTTTCTCAATTAAGGTTCCCTTCATTCAGATAACTCTAGTTTTGTGTCAAATTGACACAAGACCAGCCAACACGGTCATGAAACCAAAGGCTTCTTATAGCAAAGGACACTATCATTCAAGCAAAGAAGTTGCCTACAGAATCAGGAAAAGTCTTCATGAGCTATATAGCTGACTGAAGANTAATATTTATAATATGCAAAGAACTTTAAAAANCTAACTAAACATTAAGAAACAAACATCCAAATTTTAAAAATTGTGCATGAAACTAAACAGAGTTTTCAAACTATGAAATACAAATGGCTGAAAAATATATTTTAAAAATATTCTCCATCCTGAGTTATCAGAGAAATGCAAATTAAAACTATTNAGATATTTCACCTTACCCCAATCATAATGGCTGAGATTAAAAGAGAAATAGATGNTAAATACAGGGTACAAATGATGGAGGAGAGGGGAGCACATATGTACTGCTAATGAGAGAACAAACTAATGCAGCCAGTATGGAAATCAGTGTAATGTTCCTCACAAAGCTAGAAATAGATGTACCAGCTATACCACTTTTGGGCATATGTTCAAAGAACATTGTATCCTAACATAAAGCATTGCTGTTCTATTTGTGATACCTTGGAAAAGAAAAAAAAAAGTCTATATATCTATCAACTGATGACTAGATAATGAAAATCTGGTTTATTTACATAAAGGAATATTATTCAGCTGTTAAAAATTTAAATTACAAGATTCACAGGTAAATGGATGGAACTGGAAACAATCATTTTGAGTGAAGTTATCCATAATCCAGACCCAGAAAGACAAATGCAAATTCTTCTCATCTTTGTGGATGTTAGCTTTAAAACTTCAGATATGTGTGTTTCATTTGGAATAACATCATGGGAATAATCAACATCATCATTTCATTTCATGTGTGTTCATTATACTCATGGAAGTCAGGAAATTAGTAAGGAGTCATAGTTCAAGTGAGGGGAGATGGAACACTGCGGTATAAAGAGTTAAAGGGCAATAATGGAACAAGAATGGTTAAATGGAGTAGGAGACAGAAGCAGGGTAGAGTAGGGAATTAGAAATATGTGGAGGGGTAACTAACACTAAAAGCCTGTTTTAAAAAAAGCTATATGTAAATGTATTACTTCCTAACATACATACACAGTGAGAGAGAGACACACAGAGAGAGACAAAGAGGCAGAGAGTGCTAAAATGACATTACCTACAATGGGGAGACAATGGCCCTGGTAGATACCATGAGATAACAACAACAACAAAAAGTACCAGGAATGGGTTACCTCTTCTGGATTTATTGGCCAGTAAGGTCCTATAGAGTCTCCAAACATATTTTCAATGCTTTTGACTATCCTCAGAACTTGATGGTAACACTCTGCTGATGAAGACACAACATACTTGAACCATAAAATTTCAAGAATTCAAGCTGGTACTGACCTGGAAGCTTCATCTCTACAGGCTAGATTTCATNGTCCTGGAAAGTGTTACGTAAGCTACTAAAAGAGAAAAATAATCATCAATCTTACCAGTTATGATACCTTTGAGGTACAATAATGGCTGTCTTGTAAAGACATGCCACTGACACAATAGTGCCAAAAACATCATGGGAATAACCATCATCTTCATCATCAACATCATTATTATTATTATTATTTTGGATTAAGTCTTACTCCACAAAATGAAACCCATGCCTGGCANCATTATTAGGCCAACAACCTGTGTCTAGACAGGTCATAGGCATTAGAAAAGAACACATTACTATAATTCTAGACAGAGTATTAAGTGTAGTTGGAAGTTTATCTGTGTCCTGCCTGGGCCCTGCGGTTGGGACAAATCTCTCCCACCTGCGCACCCCGCAATGCTTGGTTCCAAATAAACACACAGAGGCTTATATTATTTACATACTTATGGCCTAATGGCTCAGGGTTCTCATTAGCTAGCTCTTATATCTTAAATTAACCCATTTCTATAGATCTATACTTGCCACGTGGCTTGTGGCCTTTTAGTACCTTTACATCTTGCTTCTCGAGGCGGCGGCTAGCAGTATCTCTCAGCTCTTCTTTCTTCTCCTCTCTCTCTAGTTAGAATGTCCCACCTAACCTTATTCTGCCTCACCATTGGCCAACAGCTTTATTTACCAACCAATCAGAGTAACACATATTCACAGCATACAGAATGACATCATCCATCAATTAAGCTGACTCCTTATGACTTATACCTATAGATTAGTATATCAATTCTAATCAAAGAAGCTTCTAACTGACCAAGATGCAGAGAACAAGGGACAGTAGAATGCTCAGCCTTAAATGGGACTACATCACACATGTTCCTCCTAAGGTTTAGGGTTCACTGCCAAAGAGGTGACAGAAAGATGGTAAAGGCCAGCATCAGTAGATGATTACAAGTAAACGGCATCTTCTAGTCACAGCAAGGCAACTGCACATATGAACTTAAAGAAGTTATGACATCATGNACAAGACCTGCACAAGGTCAAACTAGACAAAATCCCAACATGGAGATGGGAGATAGATACAAAGTCTCCTGTCNTGTGTTTTCTCCCCNCAGTGACTGCTAGACCTACAAGNATCTAGGCAACAGCAACCTCAGTAGCCACTCAAGGCCCACTAGCACTGCCTTTTATGTATCAGAACCAAGAGCAGCTGGGGTGTGGCTGAGGCACTCTAGAAGGCAGATGCTGCTGAGTGCCCAGCTGAGTGAAGGGAGGAATCTTGGCNGCATTAAATGCTATATAAATGATAACTGTGTCCATGCAGGTAAGACCAGTGTTCTTCTATCTAGTGGCTTGATCACAACCTTCCACACCTGTTTATGCTAATGAGTCCTTCTGTTTTGGGGGTACTGCTCTAATCACCTGGAGTCCTAATGGGCTTCCTTCAACTGGGGCAGGTTAAGCACTCCTGTGATGTAGACAGAATAATTGGGAATTAGTTGGGATGCACCTCCTGGGTGTTTGGACCCACAATAATGATAGAATTGAAGTGGCCTTATTACACTGGCACATCCTAGAAAAGCAAAAGCCTATGATCAGATTGTTTCTACTGCTAACATAGCAAAAATGATCCTTGACAAGCTTCAAGGCTTCATCCCTTAAACTTGCTGGAACATTCCTCCTGTTTTTGTTAGGCATGGCAGATGTTATGATCTTCCTTCTTATCAGCCTTCGCAATCTGGTGTCACACACTGCAGTGAACTGCCCCTGCACTAAGCTTGAAGTTTCATACTGAACATCTAAGAAATAAGAAATGCAAGATGTGAGGAGTGAGTGAAGTCCTGAGTGAATGTGCTCTTAACATGGGCATAGTCACATCTATGACCCTAGCCTCAGACCAATGGGAAGATTGCAAAGTCTTCCCACTAAAGTGAGTCTCAGAGAAATGGCAAAGCCTTCCTCGAGAGTCCTAGTATGAATGTTGATAGTGTGCTCAGTAAATGCCCACTGTAGCTTTCTTCCCTGAGATGTTATGGACAAAGACTGCTCCCCTAGAGGGACTGCTCTTATCCAGATTAGCTAAACCTGTCTCCTTGATCCAACTACACACTATAAACCCCATCTCCTTATTANCTGTATGTAATAACCTCATCTCCTCCTCACTATATACAATAACTTTGACTCTCTGTTCTGTTCAACTCTATATAAACATACTGAACATCTGGATGCTGAGGCTTCTCCATCAGAGAGCCCAGTCTTCTTGACCCCAGATGTTTCTGTGTATCTGTCTGTGTTTATCATTTCTTCATTCCTTCATCNCCCCAGTCAGGTCAAAGTCCCTGAGGCCATGCAACGATGCACATAACCATGATCTAGTATGAGTATTTGTTGAGCCACTGGGTTAATACATAAAATAATGACAGCAAGTAAGTCATCCTTCACATCATCATCTCTGTCATGGGGAAACAATTCTCCCATCCCTAAAATATATGGGGAACATCTTCCCTTCATCACAACTGATTGGCAGTCTTACTAGACTTGAAAAAAATTGAGATGGTCATCTTTGTACTTTTAGAAATTTACTTTACATCCTTCCCACCCAGTAATCCCTGGCCTCAGAAAACATGGAAAGAATAATGTCACAGTGCTCTGTGGTAATGCAGTCCATTTCATCTGAGTGAACTTAGACAGAAACCTCGTCTATTTTAAATACACCATATTATGAGAATCCTCAAGAAATTGAGCGGACCTTGGGAGACCATTTCACTCAGTTCAACAAAGCAACAATGGATGGAAGCCTGACCAGCTTTGAAAGTAGATGGAACACTGCAGGTCTTTCCTCTTGTGGAGGTAACAAGGGATCTTGAGCAAAACCACAGAAATGGGGATGGAAAACAGGTAGATACCTTACAAAAGCTGAGAATTATCCAACCGTTGGATAAAGCCCACCATACTTATGGCATATAAAGAGACAAAAAAGGAGAGAGGTAAAAATGATGAAAAATAAAGATAAGTTCCTATTAAGCAAACTCTCAGAAAGAATCTCCTATAGGAACCAAAAGAAAAAAAAAAAAAAGCAAGGACGTGGTTGCCATCCTCAGCTTTAATGGAGAAGCATTTGACTTGCAGATGCTCACATTTGAAGAGTTCCTTTCTCTGTTTGCCACAAGATAGATGTCTCTCTGTTTTCTCTTTCTATGTACTTCGTTCACTGTTTTTTCCTTATAACATTATGCTCTGTAAAATATGCTCTTGAGAAGTGCTGAGATGCAATGCACAAATTATAAGGAAGAAAAAAGTATTGCCTAAAAAGCAAACTTGCACAAGGAAAAATTTTTTAATTTAACATTGTTAGTAAAGAAGAGAATAGCATCAAAAATAAACAGAAAACAAACTTTGATATCAAACATAAGAAACTCCTCTCAAATTTAAAAAGAGGGCAAATCTTTGAAAAAACTTGGCAAATGAGGAAATAAGGCAGTAGAGATCAAACCTCATTGTTACATTTGTTCCCCGTAGGGAGATTGTGAACATCCAGAATAGAAGCCTAAGTCACACAGAAGAATGCATCACACTGCTGCTTTAGTGTGTCAAGATCACAAAACATTGTCACAAATTGTTGGAGACCAAAGAAGTTTAAAAACTCAATGCATTGATTCCCAGAGAGTGAATAGAACAATATTGAAGTAACTGGTGAAATTTAAAGTCTATGTTTTAAAATTCTAAGAAAGCTGCCTGAAGACATTAACAGGTAAATATGTCTTTTTTTTTTTACCTAAAATGACTCCAAATAATTATTTTAAGAACAACTTAGCAGCCAAATCAAAGGACTTGATAGTACCACTAAAAAAATTATCTGTAAACATTTGAGTAAATTTTTTATATGTTTAATTTATTTATTATCAGATGAGTATTATTTCCCATGCAAAGAGGTGAGAACATCAGTCTTAAAGAATTGATGTGACTTCTTAAATGGTTTATATCAACATATGGAGGAAGTCGATTTTGACACTCCTCTTAGCACACAAAGTTTTCACTACAGTATATGAANGCTAGAAGAAAACAATGTAAAATTGCAAATGCTTTATGGGTAAGAGATATTCAAGAAACACTATTATTCTGGAATATTCTTATTGATTTTAAAAGATAAAAATAAAGTATTGTAAGCATCTAGGAAAAAAAAAGCACAGTTAGCCCTGAAGAACATCTACCAAAGCATCAAACAGCCAGTAAATCAATGGATATGCTGGGCTATCAGCTGTTGCTAGAAAATTTAAATGACCCTTTTAAAGCAGATTTTTTTTTAAATGAAGGCATAATGTGAATAATATAGTCTTTAACAGCAACTGGACACTCTTATGTCTCTTAAAATCACATAACTCTTTCACCTTTAGGAAATCTAGTGATATCTGTACATAGAACACATATTCAAAACCTTGCATTTTTAGAATATACGTTTCTTTCCATTGTACATGAGACANAAAAGCATTAAATGATAAAATTCAGAAAAGCTTATGGCTCCCAAAAAGAATTATTAGAACAAGCACAGGTTGNTAGAAAACTAAAATGGGAGAGCTCTATATGAATTTGCATATTTAATTCTACTAAAATTCTATTAAAGTTATAGTTGGAAATAAATTCATGGTATTTTACAATTTAATCATAGGTAAGGATAAAGTACCAGACACAGTATTAAATTTAAGAATATATTAAATATTTTTTAAATCTTAAGAATGAAGGTGAAACAAATAATCTTTGTAAAAGAAAAAATGACTGGCGTGGGCAAGATGACTCAGTGGTGGACAATTGCCTCCCAACCTAACAATGACGTAAGTTTGATCCCTGGAAACCACATGGTGGAAGGAGAGAGGGCTGACTCCTGCAAGCTGTGCTGTGACCACCACCTGTACACTATGGCATACGTGTGCATGCACATACACACCCAGAGAAAGACACAAAGTAAATAAATACATGTAAACTTTAAAAAGAAAGAATGAATGATAAAGTGGTAAAATGTTTCTAAGATAACTAAATAAATTCAAGTATTTAAAAAAAGAGACAAAAGATGTAGAAATACAAATAAATAAAATATAAATGAAATATGGCAAATAATGAATGCAGCATGTGTTTGTATGATGGATACTAAAATACAAGTTAAGAAAACAGAACATATTTTCTGATTCTGCGAGTAAGACAATCTCGGTTGAATACTTTGATTAATGTGGAAAGAGTATATTGATTTACCTAGAATGATATAATTTAAAAGTATAATAAGTGAAGACTTACTATGGAAGGAAATTATTAAAAGGTTTATCTAAAATTTACTTTTAAATGCAGTTAAGCCAGGGCTAGTGATGTACATCAGTAATATAGTGCTTGCCAAATGTACTCAAGACCATGAGTTCAATCACAGCTCCTGGGGAAAAAAAAAGAGAAAACATCATCCTTTCCTTCCTATGCTCCAGAAACTACTCAGGGTTGGGTTGGGCTTTTGTTTGTTAGGTTGGGCTTTTTTTCATGAGCTCAAAAACCCTAAGGTTAAAATTAGAAACCGAGCACAAAAATAAACTCACTTACTAATTAAGTTACAAACTGAAATTGTTACTACAAAGGATTTAGCCATCATGACTAATTGGAGATTCTGGGGATTATTCCAAGAATNGAGGCATAGGATTGTGAAGTCTCAGATATTCATAATGCAGTAATAAGGAAAAGAAAAATTTTAAACAATTTAATTGTTCACCTGTTTCAGTAACATTCACTATCCACTTGCTCTTTAATGTTTTTTTTTAAAAAAACAGAAAACTAGAAGCATATTTTTCCATTAGTTTTTCCATAATTCAGGAAACAGACAAAAAGAGGTGGATGATTAGAAAGCAGTCATTCTGTTATTGTTTAAAAAAATAAGTTATCTATTCAGAAAGCAGGTGAAATATGTTATATACTTCTTGGGAATAATAAGGTCAATGAAGTGATCAGATACAAGATACATATATATGCACAGTTGTTTTTCAGATGAAATATGAAGAATAATAACACATTAGCAAAATTAGGAAAACCTTAATTAGAACTGTGAAGTTTCAACATGAAGAAAACATTAAATTTTCCCGAGAAATAAATTACTTATATAATCATACTGGATATTGAAAATATTCTAATTATATTTCTGCAAACTAGAATAACATTACCCAGGTTTAGTCATACAATATAATTGCAGGTAGCATAGACTTTAGAGACTTAGGGAGGTATCTTATGGTAGGTACCTAAGGCATCTTACAACAGGCACCTAAAGGTTGCACCTAAGGCAGGCACCTAAGACAGGTACCTAAAGTAGGCATTCAAGGAAGATACCTAAGACAGGTACCTAAGGCAAGCATCTAAGGTAGGCATCTAAGCTGGGTACCTAAAGTTGGCATCTATAAGACACCTAAGGCAAGCTCCTAAGGAAGGCACCTAAGACAGGCATCTAGTGCTAACTGTTATGGCAAAAGCAACTGATCTCTGAAATTTAAGTCACACAATTGCCCATGTTGCCATTTCCTCCAGCTAAAAGCCACAGCAACTGGATAGGGGCTACACGAGATAATGTGGGGTTTCTTTCATGAGTTCCATTCATTACTTCAAAAGACTGTAGTTGGCTCTGAAGAGCTTTGTTTGGAAAAATGCCATATCAGCCCACATTGATTTTGATCTGGACACAGAGACATGGATAAGAAAAGACTCAAACTTTCCTGAGAGTCACAATATCCTTAGTGACTCAGAAGTGAGCTATTAGGAACATGCCAAGAAGTAGTATGGTGAGCAGGGAGTCTGAGCCCAAGCAGGGAGAGAGCTAAGTGAAGAACTAATTCACTGTTTACTTCCCAAACATTTTCAATAGGAATGTCTAATGCTCCACTCTGAATGTGTTGCTACCTTGTTCTACATTGTGAAGCTCTGTGTCTCCTGTCCACCTCTCTAACTGAAATCCTACCTTTGTATCACCCAGAATTTCAGTAAGGAACCACTGCCAAGAAGTTCTTTGTGCGGGTAACACTGAGAAATCAATTAAAGGAACTGTACTCCTCATGTGGGTTAGTGTGGGCCAGAGAGAACATCTCAGAAAAAAAGTTCTTCATTCAAATTAGTAAGACANTGGAAGAGAAATGAGTAGAAGAAAATAAGCCTCTTGGAAAATGTACAGTTCTTGAGGAAACCTTCAACTTTTGTGTGGACCAGGGAAATTTTCTCAATTTCATAAAAAGCTTGATGGGCACTAGGACAGAAGTCCATAGCTGAATTGCTTTCCCCTTCAGAAATGCTGTGAGTTTTGAAAATAAATTCAAATACAGCTGGATTTTCCACACATTCCTTTGGTCTTTTCATTTTCACAGAATCAAGTTCAATTCCCTTTACCACGAAGTTTGGTAGAAATTCCTGTGATATTCTGAATTAATCAGCAGAGCTACTCAAAATCATTCAGCAGAGTGGCTTGCTGACCATAGTAAGTCCTGCTTGTCTGAATTTCCTAATGTATTCTGAAAACTCATAGTCAGTTTGCTATGTAGAAAAGCAAATAAAATTACAGCAGTGTGTGTCCACCAATACTTACAATGTTAGAAGAAGCCTGCTGATGGTTAGAAGTACTTGAGGAAAGTTATCTTTGGATAAAAGTGAGCATTTCACTCCACTCTGAAGTGGACTAACTCATCTCCATCTGAGTCTATAATCCCTACAAAACTTTTTGACATAATTTTACAGTGTTCTGATTTCCGTAGCTCCTTGCCTGCTTTAAGTAAGGCAAAGTGTTATCTATTGATGGAGACTAATAGACTTCTTAAGCATTGAATTTCTCAT
>LZPO01067129.1:0-16171 GCA_001675575.1 Neotoma lepida
CAAAGAATATTAGAAATGCAGATGCATAGGATTCTGTAGACACTAAAAATGATTTCTCTCTCTTGTGCTCTTTTCCTCACATAGCTAGTGATTGAGCCCAGGGCTAGAGCATCCAAGACAAGGGCGGTACCACTGAGACACGCCCCAGCCACTTTCAGTCTTCTGTAGCACTGCTCTGGAGAAAAGGGTCCAATCGAGCACGATGCAGGCTGATGTGGATGAAAGAATGGTAGAGACTTCATCAGCCCCATCTCTGATGACAGTTCCTTCACAAGGACCGGATGTCCAAGAGGAAGAGACTTAAAGAGTATAGCCTTTTAGAGCCACACAAGCTGAGTTCCTCCTACTTCTGCCACTTCCTAGCTGTGATTGCCACACAAATCAGTCAACCTTCCTGTACCTCAGTTTCTGAACTATAAAATAGAAACAGTGTCTACTTCTAGGAATTTCTTTGGCTTTAAAAGTGTTTGATTTATGCCAGGCGGTGGTGGCGCACGCCTTTAATCCCAGGACTCGGAGGCAGAGGCAGGGGGATTTCTGTGAGTTCTAGGCCAGCCTGGGCTACCGAGTGAGTTCCAGGAAAGGCGCCCAAAGCTACACAGAGACACCCTGTCTTGAAAAACAAACAAAAAAAAGTGTTTGATTTAAAGTGCTTAGAGGGGTGTGTGGGTTATATTTAGGGATACACGGAAGTGTGGTGCTACTGAGGGAATTCAAGGCAAGTCCCCAGGTACACACAAACACCTTTTCCTTGGCAATCTTTTCTTTGCCTCATACTACCCATCAAATTTGTCCCAAACTCCATCTTCTTTTAGAGTATTTTTATTTTCCTGCTCTTTGACAAAATGTTTCTTACCCTTCAGCAGTAATACATCAATATGGAGTGACAGTTTGACAATATGGTTCTCACTTTTCATAGTATAAATTCAAAGACAAATTGTGAACGAGTCAAGTGCAACTTGTAATTCACAGCTGTGAGGTCACACTAGTGAATCAGAAGCTTCTCATTATGTCAGAACTGTGAATTACAGAGATNTTTGTCTCTATCTCCTGTCAAATAATTTATTAGCCACCCCTCTATCACAGAATTCTGTAGTATGACAGAACACGAACATATAGGGAGTGAACTATGGTGTTTCCAGACAGAACAATGGAAGAGCAGTGTGGAAGAAGGTTGCCATGACTGGAGCTCAGGCTCCTGCCAAGAAGTCAGCATCTCCAAATTGGAGATGTTACATTCAAACTGGACCACATTGATTTATTTTCACCTCCATAAAAGTATCCCAAACATTCAGGTCCCAAAGGTACGAGCATAAAAATTTTTAAAGAGCAGATGTATTCTTCTTAATGTTGGCATCATTATTATTTCTGCTGCCATAGAATGCTAACCTGAGTGTCTGTGGGTGTACCAGATTCCTGCTCACCTATAAGGACAATTAGTAGTTGAAAGTTTCAGGGCAATCCTANAGGCCAATACAAAATCATGCTGCCACTGCTGTGTCAAAAGTAGGCATCACATATTCTAATTCCAAATGCAGGTTGCTTTCTGCTCTACACTAATTCTCTCCCTGCATTATGTGCATACGCCATGCAACTCTGATGAATCTCAGCATTCATAGGGCCTGGTCTCTGTTCCGTGTCACATTTGAAGATTTTAATTTGTAAAAGTAAGGAATCTAAAGCAATTTTTTAGATTTTCCCAAAATCTATACTTGGAAATCTTAAAGAAAATGTATTCCGANTTAATACAGAACATTGCAAAAATCATATTTTCCTTCATACCCTCAAAGCAAGNTGTTAACCATTTGTCTCCCTCCCATTCCCTCTTCCTTCCATTCAGCATCTCAATCAGTAGTCCTCTGATTCTGTACCATGATGGTCCAGGCACCATGCAAACCAAATTCAAAACCAAATTCTCCCCAAAACTGAGGAAGGTGAGTGGATAACAGAGGCAAAAGGATAACTATTTTTTCACAAATCACATTGAAAGAGTAACTCTCTATTCATTAATAAAGCTTGCCCCAATCCTGNAGCTTTTGTTCTTACTAGTCTGAGGGTTATACTAATACTAACATTGTAATTATGCATCTAAAATATAATGGGTAAGATGAAAATTTAGCCAACCTCACACTACACTTGATAGAGATCAAGCTTTGCACAATTCTTTAAAGGTATTTCGCTCTCTCTAGTTTCCCAAGCAGTATCTTCCAGCCTGAATAACAGAAAGTGTAACAGGGCCAAGGCTGCCCTGTGCTTGTAGTCAGTCTACTAATGCCACTCAGCATGTGAAGATCATTGATTAAAGCACTCAGCTTATGAATCTGCAGTTTCTACAAACCTGAGATAGTTTCCCTCTTCCCTCTCCCTCTTTGCTTTTTCTTGTTAGTCCATTACTCAGATGTCCCCACTGATCTCCCAGAGTGTGGGAGGGGAATNCCCCTACAGTATTGCTAGACTCTGAGCCCCCACATTGTAACTTTTTCGAATATATATTTAATTTATATGGTGGAGNTGGGAAATGTTATGAGTGCAGNCACACACATATGTGAAGGTCAGAGGACAACTTTTAGGAGTTGTTTCTCTCCTTCTATGATGTGGGTTCCAGGGATTGAATTCAAGACTTCAGGCTTCCACACCAAGAACTTTTACCTGCTGTGTGGCTCTAAGTGTCNCTGCAAGAGCCCACAAGTGTATTCCTAAGAACGTGCCTCAAGTAGTTGTAAGAGAAGATGATCTGATGATACAGACTCTAGGCTCCATGCACAGAAACAAACCAAGCCTAGTAGACACTGTCAAGTACCATATTGTTCTCTCTACCAGCATCCTTCTCTTTGGTTGTATTATGCATGTATGAATTTGTGTACATGTTCATTTGATATCTGTCTCTCCTAACAGCCTATGGCTACTGTAAAGGCAAAGACTAGTAAGTTTTCTTATATATACTGAGCTGGTAGAGCAGAACCTGACTTAGTAGAAAGAAGATATTGCNAATAAATACATTAAGAAACTGTTACTTTAATCTGGTAACACACTATCACCTCCTTTGACAGAAGTACATAAAGTACTGCATACATTCTAAGAAATTTTTAATGTTTTTTCTACTGTCTTATAATTTCTATTAAGATATTAAAGCTGAGGTATGGAAGATAAACAATGTCAGGTAACTAAGAGAAATGTTAAATAAGAATTGCAAAACAGATAGTAAGCTAGTCCAAAAAACTAAAGCCAAAAAACATATGTGTTCTAGAACAAACATGCAGTATTGTTGCATCAATACAAAACATAGGTGCTCTAGAACAAGTGTGCCCTANTACTGTATCAGCAATACAAAATGTAGATGCTCTAGAACAAGTGTGCCATACTGCTGCATCAAGAATACAAAACATAGATGCTCCAGAACAAGTGTGCCACACTGCTGCATCAGCAATACAAAGCATAAGTGCTCTAGAGCAAGTGTGCTACGCTGCTGTATCAGCGATACAATAAGAGGCCTCATGACATTTATTCTTTTTTCCTATGAAGCCAGTTGATATTCCAAGGTAACTTTTCAAACAAATAAGGATAGAAACAGTCAGAATATTTGTGAAAATGGGGACAAAAGTCATCTCACTCCTTGAATGGGTAATTAATAAGATGTGAATCAAGAGACCCAAATCTACTAAGAGATCCTAGTAAAATAAACAGAGAGAAGTTGTGTAAAACTGATACATGACTCCTGTAAATAAAGGCCATTGTCAACCAAGAGACTGGAGCTTGCTTGCCTCTGGAGAACTCTATGAAAGGGGCATTAGAAGAAAGGTGCTTGCAGGGAGCAGCCTGGAACAAGAAAACAAAGAAGTGGGCAAGGGTAGAGCAAACCCCCATTTCTTAAAGGTATCCTGCTATCACTAGCTTCCAGCATTTCCCAACCTTTCTAACTCCATGACACGGGTGAATAGCAGAAAGTGTAAGATGCATAAAATTTCCAAGACCAAGGGTAAACCAAGGAAGACAGCTAGGCTCCTATTGTCTTTCTGGGACCCTGACAATTACACTGAGAATACTCAACGTTAAGTTACTGTAAGACAGTACAAGAGCTTGCATAGTCTGTAAGGAGTTATAAGAATTCTCCCAGTGGAGTCCATATCTCATCTTAAGGATCATTCTTTGGATCCTATGATGAGATTATAAATATGTCCCAAAGGATTTGCCATTTGGCCCTACCAATGTCACAAAATAAGTAAGCTATTCTTGATCCTTTTCTCTTGTGCAACATTCCTCTTCTGTAACACTACAGAAGAAAGTAAAATAAAATAGCAGGTAGAGGAGAAGGAGTGGAAGCTCTTGGGTATGTATTTTCTAGTTTTATTTTATTTTTCCATTATAGAACACTCTAACATAAAGCAACTCAGGTGAAGAAGGGGTTTATTTCTGCTTACAGACGACAGTTCATTATTGAGGGAAGTCAGGGCAGGAACTCAAACAGGAACTTGACACACAAACTATGGAGGATTGCTACTTTCTGGTTAAATAAATTTCTTACATAGCCTGGTCCACTCTCATAGTGGGCTGGACCCTCCTACATCAATTACCAATCATAACAACTCTTCACAGACACATCCATAGGCCAATCTAATCTGGGTAATCCTTCACTTGAGATTCTCTTCACAAATGACTCTAATCAAATGAAAGCTAAATAGGACATTCAACTCTCTGACAACTTGACATACAAACACATCACTTTAAACCATAACTTCTCAATTCTTTGTCCCCAAGATCCATATTAATATCATAATATAAAACACAGTTTGACTTTTAAGATCCCATAGTCTTTTTCATGGTTCTGAAAAATCTTTATTTCATATGCNAAAATCTTTTTATTTAACATTGAGTTAATCATGCTAGCATGAGGGTAATGATGCAATATTAGAATGTAGAGAGAGTGACCTAAGATATACCTGCAAGGTTCCTGGTATCTTTTTTCTTTCTATTTATTCTTCTCTCATACAATACCCCCTGACCACAGCCTCCCCTCCCTTTACTCCTCCCAGTCTCCCCAAGATCCAGTGCTCCCCCATTTCCCTTCAGAATAAAGCAGACCTCCCAGTGATAGCAACCAGACACTGCATAACCAGACACTGCATAAGATGTGATAAGACTAAGGACAAATCCTCATATCAAAGCTGGACAAGGAAACCCAGTAGGAGGAAGAGGGTCCCAAGAGCAGGCAGCAGAGTCAGAGACACCCCCACTCCCTCTGTTAGGAGTCCCACAAAAACTCNAACTTAAACAACCACAGCATGTATGTGAAGGACTTAATGCAGAGCCATACAGACTCCATGATTGTTGTTTCAGTCTCTGTGATCTCCTATGAGGGCTGCTTAATTGATTTTGTGGGCCATGTTCTCCTGGTGTCCTCAACCCTTCTGTCCTACAGTCCTTTCTCCTCCTCTTCCATAGGGTTCCCCAAGCTCTGCCTAATGTTTNGGTGTGGGTCTTTGCATCTGCTCCCCTCAGGTGCCAGAGGAAGCCTCTTTGATTACAACTGGGCTAGGCACAGATCTATGAAATGTACAGCAGAATATTATTAGGAATCATTTCATTGATATGTGTGGTTGGCGGGGGGGGGGGTTAGGTATGTGTATGCTTGGTTCTATCCTAGGTCTCTGAGTTCTGGTTCCTGGCCATCCATGCAGTCATCCCATAGTCTTTAAAAATTCCAATGCTTTAAAAGTTCACAGTCACTTTAAAGTCTGAAGTCTACAAAAATCTAATTTCCTAACTGTGAAGATAAATAAAACTGAGTTACAGAGCTCCNTTCCTTTGGGGCTCACGAGATCCCAGTCTGCTACCTACCAGGGACTCTCCAGCTGCCCCATATGACCTGGAGACCCGGGTAGGAAATCAGTGCTTCCTTCCACTCCATTCTGGTCACCCCAAGANGCATAGCTGTCTGGCTGGGATCATCACCTCTTCCCAGACCCTCTCCCTTCCTTCTGGATTCCCAGAGCAAAGACAACCTCCTACCAGAGACACTTGAGCTGCCTCACACAGCTGGGAAGCCCAGGACAAGTTCACACTGTCAGNGTCAACTTTCAGCAAGCCCCTCTATCAAGCTTCTTAAACACTAGACAGCAGCCAAATGCAGAAGATTCAGAAAGTGCCAGTAGTCCTCAACACCAGGAAAACAGAGAAAATAAACACCTCAACCCTACCCTGAGTTAATAATCCCTTCCTGAACATTGTAAATACCTCTGCTGAGAGGGATGTGACTTAAACAAAAAGAAGAAATGAAACCTTAACCAATTAACTTAATGCCAGATGCACAATTCCCAGCACAGAAACAAAATCAACATGAAAAATTGAGCTAACACATCTCTTCCAAAAATTACAAATTTTATAGTAATGGTTCCTAATGAAAATGACTTGAAAGAAATTCCAGACAAATAATTCAAAAGGATGATTATAAATATATTAAAAACAACTCTATGAATTTATTCCAAGAGAATAGAAACAAAGAGATAGATGAAATAAAGAAGTCAATCCAAGACATGGAAATATAATTCAACAGAGAACTTCTGAAGAAAACCCAAACTTAAATAATGCTGGAAATTAAACAACAAAAACTCAATAAGACAAATAAAAACCTCAGTAGAAAGACTTACTAGCAGAATGGATCTTCTGGAACAGACAATATCAGGGCTGACAGATGGGGTAGAGGAACTTGACCACACCATAAAGACCAATGATAAATCTAAAAATATATAAGAATGGAAAATCGGAGGACTCTGGGACATCACAGAAAGGTCTAACCTTCAGATCATGAGCATAAAAGAAGGAAAAGACTACCATACCAAGGGCATAGAATATATATTCAATAAAACCATAGAAGAAAAATTTCTAAACCTAGAGNAGAGATGTCCCCAGGACACCAAACAGAACTGAAANAGAAACTCTCTCAAGAGAGTTTTATAGTTAAACATTGAAAACATAAACAAAAGAAAAGGTATTGAAAGCTGCAAGAAAGGTCAAGTCCCTAAGAAAGGCAGGCCCATCAGAATAACACCTGATTTGACAGAAACTCGTAATGCCAGATGGACCAGGAAAGATGCACACCACATTCTGAAAGATCACAGCTGTGAATCCATACCACTGTACCCAGCAAAACTATCTACTAAAGGGTATGGGTAAATAAAAAATTTTCATGATAAAAACAGATAAAAGGAATTTCTAACCACTAAGCCAAATCCATGCAGAATATTGGAAGGGAAATTTCAGTACTAAGAGAGGGATAAATGCGATCAAGATATCACAAGGAATATACAAACAATATATTAATCAAAAGAGAGCTAAAANNCACCACAAAATCATCAAAATGACAGGAATTAAGATACATCTGCCAATATTAATTCTGAATATTAATAGTCTCATTTCGACAAATAAACAGATACAAACTAGCAGATTGAACTAGAAAAGAAGATCAACTTTTTTTTCTGCCTCTAAGATCTAACAATCAATGATAGGCACTATCTTATATAAAAAGATGTAAAAGGGTACTCCAAACAAGTCAGTGTAGCTAGTCTATTATCTGGCAAAACAGACTTCAAATCAAAACTAATTAGAATACGTAAGGAAAATCACTTTGCAGTCATTAAAAGAATGATAAACCACAGGGACATTACAATTATAAACATTTATGTATCAAACACAAGTACACCCTATTTCATAAAAGATACATTACTGGATCTAAAATTATAGCTTAATCCCAACACATCAATAGTGGGTGATTTCAGTGCCCCACTCTCAACAATAAATAGGTCTTCTGAACAAAAGTTAAAACAAAGAAACACTGCACTTAGATGACATCATGAATCAAATGGACCTAACAGATCATAGAATACGCCACCCAACACTAAAGGATACACATTCTTCTTAGCAGCCCACTGAACTTCCTTCAGAATCAACCACATATTAGTGTAAGCACCAGGCCTTACTTACCAAACTAGGGTCTCCTGATATGATCACTGGGAATTAAAACCAGGCTGAATTGGAGGGGTCTCTCAGCAAGACGGAAGCTGAGACAAGTTTATTGCAAGCAATAAGACTTTTATACTCTTATCAAAAACAGAATACAATGGCAGTTGCCAGGAAGAATATGATGGTAGTTGCCAGGATACAATGACGTTTGCAAGCTATACAGGGTACACAAGATTAATGTACAAGACTAATGGTTCTACTAAACNCCTATATGCTTTGCTGACTTCTAGGGAGTGCAGAGATACACAGGTGGTCTGAATGCTTCAATGCCTGAGAGAGTACATCAGTTTCTCAGCAACTGAAAGACACACAGTGTCCCAGGAGCCACATACTATAGCCTGAAAAATCTATGATGCATGCCTCTCAATGTATCTACACCAGGCCAACTTCATGATTCCCTGCATATTAGGACACCAAGCAAGTTTCAACAAATAAAAGAAAACTGAAATAATACCTTGAATTCTATCTGACCACAAAGGAATAAAGCCAGATATCACTAACAATAGAAATTATNAAAGGTCCACAACACATGGTAACTAAAGAACATATTACTGAATGATAATTGGGTCAAGGAAGAAATCAAGAAGGAAATTCTAGAATTTTTAGAATTCAATTAACATGAAAACATAACACACCAAAACCTATGAGACACTCTGAAGGCAGTACTAAAATGAAAGTTTGTAGCTCTGTATAAAAAGAGTTAGGGATCTTAAATTAATAACTTAAGGATACACCTAAAGGCCTTCAAAAGTCAATAACAATACCCCAAAATAGTAAATAGGGAAAGATAATCAAAATAATGGCTGAACTGAGATAATGAAATAGAAGCTTTAAAAAATACAAAGAATAATGAAATTGAAATCAATAAATTGAAAGAATTAATTCTTTGAAAAGATGAACATGATTGATAAATACTTAACCAAATTAACCAAAAGAAACAAAGGAGAGCCAATTAATAAAACTAAAAATGAAAAGGGAGCAATTACAACAAATACCAATGAAACTCCGAAAATGATAAGGACAAATTTTTAAAACCTCTGTTCTGCTATACTAGAATAATCTAAAAAGAAATAATGAATTTCTAGATGCTTGCAAGACACAAAATTAAACTAAGATGAAATAAATAATCTATGTGGAGCCATAACCAGCAGTGAGATTGAAGCAATGATAAAAAGTCTCCTAACTAATAAAAGCTCGGGACCAAATGAATTCATTGCAGATTTCCACCAGAACTCTGAAGAAGAGCTAACATCAATACTACTTAAACTATTCCATACAAAGTAAGGGAGAATCCCAAACTCTTTTTGTGAAGCCACTATTATCCTGATACAAAGACCAGATAAAGACACAATAATAAAATAAAACTATAGATCAATCTCTCTAGTAGATACACTACTTCTTCAATAAAAGACAAGCAAATGAAATCTAAGATAATATAAAAATGATTGTTAATCATGACCAAGTTGGTTCATCCCAGAGATGTAGAGATTGTGAATCATTTATAAATCAATAATGTTATTTATCACATAAATAGACTCAAATAAAGAAACCACATGATTATATCATTAGCTGTATGAAAGGTCTTTGACAAAATCCACCGTCCCTTCATGATAAAAGCCATGGAAAGGCTAGGGATGGAAGGAGCATGTCAACTCTCCCCACCCCTATTCAGTATGAAACTTGAAGTCTTAGCTAGAGCAAATAGACAGGAGGGAAGGAAATTAAAGGCATACAAGTAGGAAAATAAGAAGTCCAATTTGAAAATGATATGGTTCTATATATAAAAGACCCCGAAGATGCCACCAAAAATTCTTAGAGCTGATTAATACTTTCATCAAAGTGTCAGGCTACAAAATTAACACACAAAAATTGATAGCTCTATTATATACCAATGACAAACATAGTAAAGAAATCAGGGAAACACCACACTCATAATAGCCACAAAAATAAAATACCTAGGAGTAAACCTAACCAAGAAAATGAAAGACCTCAATAATAAAAACATTGGAACACTTAAGAAACTGAGGGAGACACCAGAAAGTGGAGAAACCTCCATGCCTATGGATTAGCAGAACTGCTATTGTTAACACCTTTCAAAAGCAATTTGCAGATTCAACTCAGTCCTAATAAAAACTACACGGTCATTCTTCATAGACTTAGAAAAAAAAATCTCAAAAATCATTTGGAATCACAAAAGACCAAGGATGGCCAAAGCAATCCTGAACAACAAAAAAATTGCAGGAGGTGTCACTTTATCTTAAATTATACTACAGAGACAGAGTAAGAAAAACAGCATGACAGTGGCACGGAAACAGACACATAGATTAATAGAACTGAATAAAGGATCCAGATATAATAGCATGTAACTATAGCTGTAGGATCTTTGACAAAAACACCAAAAAAAAAATACATTGGAGAAAAGACAGCATCTTCAGTGAACAGTGGTGGAAAACCTGGATTTAAACATGCAGAAAANTGAAACTAAATTCTTACTTCTCAATCTTGCACAAAACACAACTCCAAATGGGCCAAAATCCTCAACATAAAATCTGACGCCCTCAAAATGTTAGAGAAAGTGGTTGGGAGTTTATTTCAATTTATAGGCAAGATGTAAGGACTTTCTAAATTGGACTCCACTAGCTCAGGAAATATTGACAAATGTAATTTCATGAAACTAAAAGCTTTCTGTACAACAAAGGAAACAGGCAATCAAGTGAAGAGGTGGCCAAGAAAATGGGAGAAAATCTTAGTCAGCTGACAAGAGGATTAGTGTCTAGAATATACAAAGAACTCAAAACACTAAACATAAAGACAAGAAACAACCCAGTTTATAAATCAGCCATGGAAGTGAATGTTCTCAAAAGAAGAAACACGAAAGGAAGACAAACACTTTTTAAAGTGTTCAACATCATTAGCCACCAAAGAGATGCAGGTTAAAACTANNTTATTCCATGTCACCCCACTCAGAATGGCCATCATCAGGAATTACAAATGACAGAAAATACTAGAATGGATATATGGAAAGAAGAACCCTCTTTGTAAGAGTACAAACTAGTAACAATTTCTCTGGAAAGCAGTCTTGAAGTTTCTCAACAACAACAATAAAAACAAGTAGATCCACCATATGACCATCTATACCACCTTTGGGTACATACGTANAGGACTTAATAGCTCATTTCAGAGATACTTTCACATCCATGTTCACTGACACTCTATTCACAATATCTAGGAAAGTATGCATTAAACCGATAATAGATAATTAAAATATGGTACATACANACAATGAGATATTACTCATCTATAATGAAAAATTATATCTGCAAGTAAGTGGATGTAACTGAAAAAACTTATATTGAGTGAGGTCCACCCAGGCCTGAAAAGAAAAATGCCACTTATTCAGCTTCAGATATTTTGTGTGTTTAATATGGATTACATGTGAAAGGTAGGAAAGTAGACACAGGCCATCGGTGGCAGGGTGTGCCTTTAAGGAGGGAAGACAGCAGAGTTTAAGTAAAATCAAAGTAGGGGAGGGAATACTGAACGTGGAAGGGGTAATAGAGAAAGCAGNGAGGGTAAAATGGTTTCAGCAGGTAGTGGAGTGATGGAGATGGGAAAATAAAGGACCAGGGGAAGGCTCGACCAAAGTGAAGCATGCACAAAGAAGCTACGTGGAACTATGATCTTGCTCTTGTCTTCCAAATACAAGTATAATGAGTGGATAGTATAAAATANGTACTATGAAAGAACAGGGAGAGGATATTGGGAGCTGTAGGTTTAAATGGGGATAAGGGTGGGGACTGAGTGAAAGGAGCANCAAGGGTTGGGTTAATCATAACTAGGGGTGTATGAAGAAGTTTTAGGAAACCTNACTAGTGTGTAAGCTACTTAAAAGTNTATTTCTAAAGGCAAACAAACAGCAGGACTCTGCATTGGAGAANAATGCTGCTCCAAGAAGACNTGGGTCATTACATTAATATCTCAGCTCTAGGCATGGATTGCTTCCATCAGAGTTGTTCATCAGAACAGCCCCCCAGTGATGATAAAAACAATACAGGCTATTGCCTTTGCTCCTAGTTGCCCACCTTAACCAGATGATAAGAACCCATTGCTGAAGACATCACATGCTTGGTTGTAGGACACATAGATATTAGTCTTGAACTGACCAGAAAACTCTACCGCTGGCTGGCTTTCACAGTGCTGGGTGGTGCTACATAGGCTAGGGAAGACTAGATATCAGANCTCTTATTCAGTGCTGGACCCTACATNCTACAATACTGACCTGCCAGACACCTGTGCCACTAATGCAATAGTAGCAAAACTCTTTATGATGATAATCAACCACTNTCCTGTTTCATTTTAAATTGGACAATACTACCCTTTAAATCTGAATGTAAGCAGACCATGGGTCTTTGCTTGAAGTGTGAAGATGTTGACCAAGCAGGAGAAGGAAGAGTCAAGAGTGGTAATTAAAACATCAATTAGCATCTACCTCCTCATCTGTTCTATCAGCCTGTTGCTTCCAAAGGCATCCTTGGCACCAACTTGAGTCTCTGGGTAAGATCTGAGGGGAAAGTGCTACCTCCCTTCAATGAAACATCCATAAGAGCTCACACATGGGAAACACTTTCCCTCTCAGAGGATCCATCCCTCAACCTCAAGTGGCTTTCTTGCTCTCATTTATCACATTCTTCTTTTGCTTTTTAAAATATTCACTCAGCAAATATTTAAATAGCATATTATATGTCTCTGAATATTCTAGAAAGCTTTCTTCTGATCACTTTGTGCCCAAATCCTCCACAACAAATCTATCACAAGCAGCATAGCTCCCCAATTTTCNTCTAACTATATGTCCATTGATTCACTGTAACACTTACCTACACCTGTGATGTTGCCTATAGTGTTCTACTGTCTGTAGTTATATAGTTCAACTTTTGAAACACAGGCAAGAAGCAAGGAAGCAGGGAAAATATACAGAACTGAGACTCCAAGTGGGAAAGACAACTAACCACTGATGTCAAATGATTAGTGGTGTCTCAAGTATGGTCAGTGTCATCATAAGTATTTAAGCCACAGTTTCTATCTCCAGGGACCTTTCTGGGGTGGGGGAGCAGTATAATCTTGTTAGGCATGATTTATGAGAAATGGAAGAACACCAACTTAATTGAGCCACGTCTCNAATTCACAGACTTGGAGTGTTTAAATATGTTATGGTATATGCTCCAACTTGGTATTTTTAAACTGGGCAGTGCTGACTTTGGAGAGGTTTCTCCAAGTTTTCAAAATAGTCAATGCTGAAATAGTTCCGTCAAAATGTGTCCTGTGAGTTGTAACAAGCTTGTCCTAGATACAAGAAAACTAATTGTGGAGTCTGTTCTTCTCTCCTTTCTATAAATACATGATAAACAAAAGATTGTGTGTTCATTAAATAAATATTAATACAGTCTGTGAATTAAGAAGTAAGATTTCACTCCCTGGCAGCCTCACTACAATAATGGATTTAATCTTGTTTAAAATATGAACTTTTAGTGACACTAGGATTTCTTTTTTTTAGAAAAAACACTTGTTTTATGTTCATTTTGGTGCACATAGCAGCATCTCACTACATGTAATCACTTTGTAATAATCAGAAGTCATATGTTTATTATTGAAGAATATTCAAATTTCTACTAGCTATTTTGAAATATTCTATTAATTGTTGCCACCCAATTTCTTGACTGTGCTGTAAAATATTGGAAATTATTCTTCCCAGGCATGGTGGCGTGCACCTATAATTTGAGCACTCAGAAGGCTAAGCCAGAAGATNCCCCTGGACTATAAGATCCTATATCAAAAATATAAATAAGTAAAAAGCAATCTTCCTATAAAACTAACCTCCTATANTCATTAACCATCCTTTCCCATCCATCCCACATCCACGCACTTCCCAGGTTCAAGCAATGCCTGCTCCGTTCTCTAGTTCTTTGAAATCAACGTTTTAGCTTCCACATAAAAGTGAGGACACACAAGTACCACAATCNACTTCTTTCACCCAACATATTGTCTAGTTTCATAAGTTTTGCTGNAAATGACAGAATTTCATTTTTAATACATGAACAATATTCTATGTTGTTCATAACTTATGTGGGGGTTATGTGTGTCTATGTATGTCTATGTGTGCTTGTATACGTGTATATGTGTGTGTGTGTATGTGTTTGGGTGATGTGTATGTGTGTGTTTCTGTGTATATGGTGTGGTATATGTATGTGGTATATATGTATGGTGTGTGTGCTGTATGTGTAGTATATATATATGNATATATGTATGAGTGTTGTGTGTATATGTATGATATGTTTCTATGTGTATACATGNTGTGTAGTATGTGTTTGTATTTGTGTATGTGTATGTGTGTGGTGTGTATGTGTCTGTATGTGTGTATGATGTGTGGTATCTATGTAGGTAGTGGGTGATGTGTGTGGTGTTTGATTGTGGTGGGTGTGTATATGTGTGGTGTATAAATATCTGTGTGGTGTGTTGTAGTTATTTATGTATGTGGTGTGTGTATATATGTGATATGCATGTATCTGTATGTGCAAGTGGTGTGTGTTATGTGTGTTTATATGTGATGTCTNTATGTGCGTAAGGTATATGAATATGTGTGCTCATAATACAGAAAGAATGGAAGGTCTANCCAGTAGACACAAACTTTCCACTGCTACCATTTTCTTATAACTGTAATTACATTTCAAAGAATAAGAAAGGAATACTAAGGGTGAGTGAGGAGAGTTACTAGAGACTGAGCTTTCTGATCCTATACTGTAGGAGTTGAAAGGTAGGATGAGGTGCAGAGATTAGATCTGAGAGAACTCTCTCTAAGGACAGCAGACCTCCAGAGAAAGCATTGAGTGCTGAAGCTAGGAAGAGCATGAAGCCATCGAAGACCAAGGAAAGCCTGTGTCTCAGACAAAAAGGCAAAGGCTAGAATGATGAGAGCAATGTGGCTCTAAGATGAAGCCATAACAGGCAAGGATTGTACGTGGTCACTATGTCAATCAAAGCAGACTGGTCTGCTCCAATTTCAAACTAAGACAGCTTAGTATGGAGAAAGCTTGCCAACAGAATCACATGTTGAGCATAAGCTAGAAATTTATTCATTTAAAATAAAATAATATCCTAATTTTTAATACTTTAGGAAAGAATGCCAATTCTCTAAGAAAGAGAAAGGAAGTCACTTTGTAAGTTTCTTTAGAGAAAAAAAAGGGCAAGATTGGTGCTCAGACTCAATGTTTCAAGGACTGCTATACACTTCACAACCCAAGCACAGGCCCCCATTACTGAACCATCATTCCAAGGATCTCTGCACTTGATTACCCTTGGGGAATAGAAGATGCATCTCCCACCAAAGGAAAGGAGGTGGGCTAACTGCCTATTAGAAGAGATTAAGGCTCNTCTCCTTCAGTGCACTACAGTGCATGTGGGGATCAGCTGGCCCCTCATGGTTGCCCGTGGTCCTGAGGCTCAAAGTTGTATACTGAGAAACACATACATACACACACATAAACACACACACACACACACACACACACACACACAAGAGGGCAGGGACAGGGCTAGGAATAAACAGGCTTAGAGGAAGTAACTCAAAGATAAGTTAAAAGCAAACACAGGTCTTGCTATCCTTTTGCACAGTTGAATCCTAGGTGTACCACTCATTAAAGGTTTGTCATTTTCTTCCAAGGGAAAAAATAAAAGGAAACATTTCCCAAGCTGTTTATAAAGACAGAACAATCATACATAAACCATACAAAGAAAAATTATAAATTAATATGTTACATGAGCAAAATGTGGCAAAACTACTACTTAACTGAATTTAGATACTTAAAAGAGATAATTATCGTTGTCAAATTATATCTACTGGAAGTGTACAACATTGGATTAACATTTAAAAAAAACAGTCAATGGCTGGAAATGGCTGGAAAATGGCTCAGCAATGAAGGACCTTCACTGCTTTTTCAGAGGACTTGGGTTCAGTTCTCAGCACCCATATTGGGTGCTCACAACCATCTGTAACTCCAGCTGCAGGGGCATCTGATGTCTCTGGCCTCCACATGCGCAAACCCACACAGAGATACAAATTCATGCACATAATTTTAAAGATTCATCACATGGGTAGAGTATT
>LZPO01067130.1:22300-35869 GCA_001675575.1 Neotoma lepida
GGGATCGTGGCACAGGATGGAAGGCAGACAGGGAGAGGAAAAGTGGTATAATTACATTTTAATGTTTGAAATTTTAATAAAAGTAGAAAAAAACAAAAGAGTATTAAGACAAACTAAAAAAGGGTGACATTGAAAGGCCAGGATAATTTCTCAGACAATTTCTTCATCAGTTATCAATNACCCATTGTTCTCTTGTCTTTCCACTACTGAACTTGTCAAAAAATTGAAAATCAATGTTTGGTTTGACTTGAGGCCCACACCATGAGAGGGAGCCCATTCCCTATACTGCTTTGATGGCCAGGAAATGGAGACTGGTTAGCCCAGAGACCTAGGGTAGAACCAAGCACAACTGGAAGAAAATGATGAAATCATTTCTAATGATAGTCTGCTATCCTAATAGAAGGGTTCCTTGTCCGGTCATCAGAGAGGCTTCCTCTGGTAGCAGATGGGAGAGGTGCAGAAAACCACAGCCAGACATTATGTGGACAGAGAGTCAAAATGGGAGTCCTTCCCATCAGAGCTCAAGGAATCCCACCTAGAGTGGGCAGGAAGATTGTAGGAGTCAGAGGGGATGCAGGACACCAGGAGAACATGGCCCATTAAATTATAGAAGAAGGACTCCCAGAGACTGAAAAGGCAAACATGGAGCCTGNAGATGTGTCTTCACCAGGTACCTATGGCTTTTGGCTTGATACTTTTGTGGGACTCCTAACAGTGGGATCAGATGTATCTCTGATGCTTTTGCCTGCTCTTGGCCCTCTTTTCATTATATTGGGTTGCCTTGTCCAGACTCAATATGAGGGCTTTTGCCTTGTCTTATTGTATCTTATTTTGTCGTGTTTGGCTATTATGTCTTGGAGGCATGCTATTTTATGAAGAGGAAACGGAGGGGGAGTAGATCTGGGGTAATGGGGAGGTGGGGGTGAACTGGGAGGAGTATAGAGGGGGAAACTGTGGTGGGGATGTATTGTGTGAGAGAAGAAGCTATTTTCAATAAAAATAAAAAAGCTAAAAAATATCAAAATCAAAGTAGCAGTTTAAACACATTCCTCTTTATGCTTTTAATGTGAAGTATTCCTTAAACTTAGTGCTGGAAGTGTATTATCAACATAAGCTTAGAAGGCTTATGTTTCGTATCTGTAGCTGCTTCTGTAGTCTTAAGCATAGGGAGACATCTGAGGATGTCTAGGTATGATGCAGGATCAAGTTCATCCAAGTATTTGTTACAAGTAGAAAATGATTATGGGATGCCTGTGCCAAGAGCTGTGGGACAAGATACATCTAGAACTCTTATTCTCATCTTCAAGAGATTTCTGTTCTCTGGCTAGCATGTGATATTTTATGTGGAATATCTCTTTCTGTGGAAAAATATTGTTTCCCTGGAGCCTAGGACCACACTTGGCGAATGGCCATTTTGAGGGGCCTCTCTGTGACAAGGAAGATTTCTTCTAGTGNCTTCTTGACTGATAGTGACATGGTGAAGGAATTAAGAATGGGATCAAATCCTGCTCTATACTCCTAAAAGATGTTTTACTTAAACCCCTGTGTAAATCCATTACAGTGGTGAAGTATAGCTTCAGTAATTCCTAAACTGAATAGTCATTGTATGAAGTTANACATGGGAGTTGGAGATACTTTGAAAATGACTGTTTTACATGGAATTGTTAAGAAGTGAAATGTAATTTGAGAGGCTTGAATGGCTATGTTGATACTTACATTGAATGTGTAAGTACCTTAGAAAGGTACTTTTACTCTGAAATAACATGTTATTATCATAATTAACTCTTTGCTTCTTCTAAAGATTGAATTAGGNTGTGAAAATTACTCAATTAGCATGTTTTTATCACANATTAATATTATAACATTTCCNTGTAATGAAACCCATTCTTTGTGAGAAAAAGGAAATGCAAATTTCTCCATTAATAATAGATTAGTCATATAACATATTAGCAGTATTGAAATATTGCCTGTGGTTATATTGCCTATGATAGTCTTTAATAACATTTTCTAATCAATACAAAACCCACAGTTTTTGTAAACTAAAAAGATCAAGTAAAACATTTCTTCAGCATATATGTCTATACATACATGTGCACATATATAGGCCCAGTATCACAAGAACGAGAGTTCAAATTCTTATATGAGTCTAGTTGACTGTTTNAAGTATCCTTTTGTTTNAACATTATTTGAAGATATTATCTTCACCTCTTCACTCAGTAACCTTTTTTTTTCAACATAGTGTATCTTCAGTGTCATTCCACTAAAATGCATAGGGTCCTGACTCATCCTTTTAAATAACTTGTAAGTGTTCCAAATAAATGCTGAAAAACCACACTTACTTAATGAGAGTATGAGCAGGCCAGATTTCATATATTCTATTAAATGAAGTCATTTTTTAAAAAAGTGTTGACTAATTTGCNGAGGAAAACATGTCATGTCATTATTCTAATTTACAGTTTCCCAGATCACTACCAAGATAAATCACGTTTGCATAGCTCTGTTTGCACTTGTGTTTCTTGGCACCTTGCCTGCCAGTGGCTTTTGCACATAGTGTTTGTATTTGTCCTGTTCTCCTTTTCCTTTTTAATTCACATAAATTATTTTAAATTATGAATAAAACCACTTAGGTTGTGACAAACTGTAAATTAATTCTAGAATTGGGGAAGTTTTGCTTTGAACAGCCAGTAAACTGTGGGATTGTGGTATTTTATTTTTCCATTTTCTTCATGATTCTGGGAATATTTTCTTATATTCCCATCTACTAAATTTTGTGGTTAATACTTATTATATTATCCCACAATGTATAGAATTATGACTGATAAAAGACAGAAGCCTAATTATCTATTTAAAATTATTTTCAAAAAGTAAAATTTTCCTAACAATTTTTATTTTATTCATTAATTAATTCTTTTATATTTTCATTATATAAATATGAAGAAAAATTAAAAAAATTTCTCTCAGTATAATGGAAATGACTACTTAACTTTTGTTTTGTGTAGGAACATCTGTGTGGGTATAAGGAATGTGGTAATACATATTTGTATATATTCAAGTAGGAAGCATAAATTATGTGGCTTTACTTATATTATTAGATATTTGTACTTTATTTAGTATATTTACATATGTATAAATAACATTTATCTACTGTTTTTCTTTATTAGTATATGTTGAATTAGTATATGTTGGATCCTGACATTGAGAATAGTTGTATTTCTGAATTTAGATTTAAAGCAGCTTGTGAAATTTATTAGAGGAACACACTCTACATGTTGTAATTTTTCACTTTCTTTTTAATTAACTTGCAAGTACTATTAGAATATTTTTCAGGATAAAGAGTGTGTGGAATCCATTAAATGGCNAGTTACTTCCCACTAACCACAGTAGAGAATTATCTCTCTTCTTTCATCAGAAACCCAACTGTCTTAGTTGCTTTTCTATTGCCATAACAAAATGCCACAACTAAGGCAATTAATAAAAAAAAATACATTTATTTTGTGGCTCACAGTTGCAAGTGATTAGAGTCTATGTTCACCGTGGTGAAGCGCATGGTGCAGTCATCCATGGTGCTGGAAAAATAGCTAAAGTGTACATCTTTATCCACGTGGGAAGCAGAGAGAGAGAGAACTGGGAATGATGTTAGCTTTAAACCCCAAAGCCTGCCCTGGTGATGTATCCTCCCACAAGGCTACATCTCCTAATCATTCCAAAGCAGTTCCACTAACTGGGAACCAAGCATTCAAATAGATGAGGCCCTGAGGGCCTAATTCAAAACACCACATCATTCTTGAGGCATAAAGTCCGAAAATTATGTTCTTCATTATGTCCACTCACTGAATACTGCGCTTTCTAATGTAATTTATTGTTGCAATTAATCTACATTGATAGATACAGTTTCTATATCATTGTTCTCTGTGGTGATTATATTATGTCCCCCAAAATATTGTGTACCCTAATAAAACTTATTTGGGGTCAGAGAACAGAACAGCCACTAGATTAAACATAGAGGTTAGGCAGTGGTAGCACATGCCTTTAATCTTAGCATTCCCGAGGCAGAGATCCATCCAGATCTCTGTGAGTTCAAGGCCACACTGGAAACAGCCAGGCATGGTGGCACACACCTTTAATTCCAGTGGCACACACCTTTAATTCCAGCACCTGAGATCTCATGTCTTTGCTTGAGAAAGACACATGCCTTTAATCCCAGAAAGTAGTGACAGGAAGCAGAAAGGTATATAAGGTGTGGAAACCAGAAGCTAGAGGGCCTCTTAAGCTTTCAGGCTTGGAGCAGCAGTTCAGCTGAGATTCATTTGGGTGAAGACTCAGAAGCCTGCAGTCTGAGGAAACAAGATCAGCTGAGGAGTTGGCAAGGTGAGGTTGGCTGTGGCTTGTTCTGTCTCTCTGATCATTCAGAATTTACCTCAATACCTGGCCTGGTGTTTTCAATTAATAAGACCGTTTAAGATTCGCTCTACAGTTCTCTAGTTTAATATTTTGAGAATTTCAAACATGAATACTGTATTTATAACATTTTGACTTACTCTCTGCCCTGCATCTCTTCCATGTCCCCCTGACTACCTTTCAAACTCATAACATCTTTCCTTTAATTATTGTTGTTACACATATGCATTATGTAACATACATGCATATACATAAACTTCAACAAGCTGCTTCTCTGAAAGTACTCTACCACACATCAATGCCAATACCAAAAACTAAAACACACTATGCTGTGAGATAAAGACTGTAATACAAATTACTTCAGAAGATAGTTTATTATTTGGAAGATTTGGAGGCTAACAAAACAACTAAACAATAACTTCCACAGAGGAGTCAGCTGTACATGACAGTGACATGACTTTCACGTTCAGTCTTCATGCTCTTGTTCCTGAGACAAGTCATCCCTTGATGGAGCTCTGATATCCTACCCCTCATGTACATGGTCATGGTGTCTGTGGGCATACAAAAGAAAGATGGTACTGCAGTCTAGCTCAAGCTTAATATTACCTAGTCAGTAGCATTGCTCCCCCATTTGAATTCTTTCTCTAAACACTCCAGGCTTTTGTTAATTTTATTGTCTGAAACTCTACAAGTGAACACTTGTGGGGAGCACATTATTATATTACATAGAGTATCAGAATGTATTATATATAGTGGGGGCAAAATAAAAAGCATCTTTCTAATTTTTGAACCTGGTAAAATGAAAAACATTAAATGACAATTTGATTTTCTCTATAAAAAATTGCTTTTGTCATTTCCTATTAAGCCTTCTAATTAACTTAGTAGAAAATGCTTGTGAACCCTAGATACTGAACTCTCAATACTCTAAAAACTCTCCCTTTCTTCCCATGGGAGGAATAATTCAATTAGTTTATGTAATGCTTTCCAATAAATCATTCTATATATACCTAGCCTTAGGACTCAGAAGGAAGCACTCTACTTCCATGCCACTCCCTAAGGACTGCTGCATTTACATTCTGTAAACCTTTAGGAAGTCTGCTAAGTGCCCTTGCTTACCCTTGTAAAGTTCACATTTTCAACAAAGTTACAACAAACATCAGAATGCCCTTGTTTGGAACAATAGACATTTGGTTGTATTACTGGAGTGAGCATAAAAGACCACCAGCCAGTCTCCAGTTGACACTGAGCTTCATATGCAAGGACATATCTATTTTTTATTGAACATGATGCTAATTAAGCTGTCTGGTAATTTTGACAAATTGTTAATTCTCCCTTGGATGCAGGATGTGAATGTAATAGCCTCAATATGAGTCTTTATTGTTAATGCTTTTTAAAAGTCACCAATACTTTANGAGTATGTATGTCAGTTAATGATAGTTCTAGATAACCACAACTTTCACAGTAAAATGTTAAAGATGAATATTTGAGTAATTTTGCCACTTCAAGGTAAAATGTTTTATATTTTTTATTTTATATTTGTATATAGTTACTTTTATAGTTGTAATAATTTGAGACAAAAGAAAAAGTACTCAATTTTGTGTGTGTTCATAAAGATTGTTTTAGTAGACAATATATTCAGAACTAATTTTGCAAGTTCTACTAGTGAAGTCATTGTTCCCACAAATTATTTGTTATAATTATGAATATACATGTTTTAATTATGTTTGCATTAAAACATGATGTCATGTCATGCTTACTGTGTTCTGACAAGTGCTTTGGACAATGTAGCCATACATATGAAACCTGAAATATAAATGAATGGAACATGTGGCATGCTGTATTGAAAGTTATATATACAAAGAAATATGTTTTCCAGTTAAGACAAGTGCAAAATGACCAGACAGGGCTGCGTTTCCAAGTAGGAAAGACAGGAAAAGAGCATCAACTAAACAACTTAAACATTGTTGAAGTAAGAAGTGTTTTCCATTTAATATTTAGCTTGTATAAACATGATATTATGCCCAACCTTACCAATAATTTAGTTAATTAATTGACAGGCATAGTGTCAACAAGTTCACATTTCAGATGCCATAGATATTTCAGATTTATTACAGGGATGTATGAAAATTGTGAGCTGTCTGTTTTCAGTGTGTCATGAAATCTATAATTCCCTTGTGAGATAATGGAGTTCCTGATTTTATCATCAGAGTAGAACACTTAAGCTGGGCTAGCTTTGAATATTTGGTAATCTTCAGGGTCAATGATTCCTTGGGGTTGTCTATGAAGGAAAAAAAATCACATTATGCTGAGGTCAGGGGCAGTTCTCTGGCATTGCACATATTTTATTTATTTTTTTTTAAATGAAAAAAAAATTGATTCTTTGTGTGTTTCACATAGTGCATCCTGAAGCCGTCGATCTCCCTGTCCCTTCATATCTGCTATCTGGTCTTGCAACCTTCCCCTGAAAACAAAATAAAATTCAAAAGAAAAACAATAAACAGAACAAACAAAAACAGCCAAACTAACTAATGTATACACCGAAAGGAAAGAAGGAAGGAAGGAAAGAAGAAAGGAAGGAAGGAAGGAAGGAAGGAAGGAAGGAAGGAAGGAAGGAAGGAAGGAAGGAAGGAAGGAAGGAAGGAAGGAAGGAAAAAGAAAGGAAGAAAGGAGAGAGGACAGGAGAGGAGATGGGAGGGGTGAGGGGGAGAAGGGAGGGAAGGGAAGGAAAAGAAAAAGAAAAAAGAAAAGAAAAGAAAAGAAAAGCCTAGAACTTGTAGTGTGACAGAATGAGTCACGCAATATACCTTTTTGTCTACATTTTTTTTATTTGTGTTTGTTTCAATGAGTCATTGGTCTGGTTCAAGGTCTCAAGCTTCTGCTAAACCCTTGATGCTGGGATTCCTCTTGGATACACTGCTGTTGCCTTGTGTCATGGNGATTCTTCAGCTTTAGATCTGCAGGTCTGTCCCTTACACATGCTCCAGCAGTTCATAGGTGAGGTGGATGTTGGGTGGGCCAACTCAAAGCCCCGTTTCTGGGCCTGGGTGGTAGCTGGGTTGGTCAGCCTGCCCGCTTTCTCTCATGGACACCAACAGGGTGAGCTTCCATCATTGCCTCTGATAGCTCATCCACTGCAGCAGGCAGTGAGGAGCTGGGCCAGTTCTCCTGCTCTCAAGTCCTTGGGAGTGGATAACCTGTTCCCATTCAACCAGGGTCAGTTTTACTGTTTTGCCCAGGCAAGATGAAGGGCCCACTCTCCCGAGAGTGAATTGTACATATTTTAATAAAGTTTAAGAGCTTCATTTTATGAAAAGTCAAGCAATGAAACATTTGACAGAAATATATGGTAATATAACATAGAAATATCTTATAATGAATATATTTAGATATTGTTTTCTATAAGAAGGAAATGTCATACATGAGCTCACATCATCTACCCAGCATTCATTTATCTGTTTCTTGATCTATCTAGCTGTCTGTTTGTCTGTTGATATATAATACATACACACAGTTTTTGTTTTTTAATTTTCACAGTATTAGTAGGCATCAAGCCCCAAATCATTATACTTGCTAGGAAAGTGTTTTTCAGAAAACTCTCATGCTTAAAAATATTTAAAGAAAAATAAGTTTAATCAAACAGCTTTTATTAACTATTAATGATAATTTCCTCATATTTCTTAATTTTGATTTGTCTCTTAATTCCATTCATTAAGAAAAGAGACATGTGCTTGTTCACATTTGAATATCATCACATACTGTGAAAAACCTACCCATAGTATTTCTGAACCTAAAATGAGCTTAGCACTCTTTCTGAAAGGAATGATTTATGTTGATGGATCTCGGCAGAGCTTTGACTTTATAATTTAGTAAATATAAATATATTTAGGGGTAAATGCAGATTTTAAGTTTACAAGTAGTATTTCACCTCACAAATATATAATTACAACTTAGAAGTCAACATTGACAAAAGAAGAATTTTTTATTTTTTTCAACATGTCCTGTATTCATATTAATTTCTTCTACTTGTTTTCTAGTTTTATTTCAGCTTAATCAAAATTGCTTCAGACCTTGAAGATAACTGGATTCTTAATCAATTTCTTGTGTATTGCATAAATGAATGATTTATAGTATAATTGACAGTCATAAACTAATTTTTATTATTGAAATATCTATCTACTATGCTCTTAATATCTTAACAAGTTGTGAAAATTTTATTTGAGTTATAAATACAAATTCATCACTATATTTTCTAATCAATTGTGAATTAAGGTACAACTTTTCATTTCACAGAAAATGAATTTATCTTTATGATTATGTAGTGTTTATACAAATTTCACCATTAAAAACTGTAGTCAACACTTGATCAATCTACAAAATAGGGATTTCTATCAGTTCTCAACAAAACAGAACAAAGCAAATACATACTTTCCTGCTTAGGTCCAGTTCCATCTGCTTTGTGATAGGCTGGAGTCCATCTAAAGGTATAGACCAACTGTTTCTATCATAGAATCTGAAATTATGGCAATTTTATCATCTAAATTTTAAAATAAATTATTTACTATTTAAGAGTATTTATTATTCTTATAGTTCATTGTTTTGCTTTAACAAAATGCACTCAAACTCCTAATATTACTAGCTATATACTTCAATATTTATAGCATGACTTATCATTTACTAATTTAATCCTCAATGTATAATTTTATCTAAGGTGTATTGAAAGAAGAGTTCAGACAGAGGTCAATTTCATCATCTAAATAAAATTAACTTTCTTAGATCATATAAAGTCTATTTTTACTTAATTTCATGGCACATGTATTTTAATTATACATCATATAATAAGCTACTAAAGATACAAAAGTGTTCNCTTTGTTTACACACTTGTGTATACACATTTAAAATCCTATGCATTTTGTCAAATTTTGCATAGATTCTGCTTATGCCACTATGGAGATTTGCTAAAATATTATAAATATGTCTCTACTGAATGTGGTAATGATGTGGAATAAGTATTAAAAAGTGACCCTCTCAAGCACCCTTGTGGTCAGAATGTGATTTCTGCACTGAATCAGCAACTGTGAAGATTATTTATGATGGCTGTGCAGAATCAGGCTGCATGCACAGAAATCTATTTGCTCCACCTAAAAGATGATCTAGAACAAGTGAGCATAAAGCTGAAGTGTGGATTGCTAGTATATCTCAGAATTATTTAAGATCACCTTTACAAACATTTCTTTCTGGGGACTGTTATTCATGGACTACTTAGGCTAACCTCAAAGCAAGAAGCTGAGAGAATTCAGAATAAAAATCCCTGCTTCTCTGCCTGGTTCACTCCCCAGGGATGAGAATGGGTTCTTTTTACTACTGCAACTTAACCAAACTGCACTTAAGGAAGAGTCACCTGTCTCCAGGGTTTTTGCAGCTGATTTGATGTGGCTGTGCATGGCATTGTCTTGGCAAGCGGGTTTAGCAGATGCTTCCACACCGCACTGTAAAGGATCTTCATACTCGATGTCAAGTGACCACAATCTTTGGAGAGGGCCTAACCTTGGAAATGCTTTGCAAGTGAAATACTTAAAATTATGTAGGGAAGAAAATTTAATCCATGTTTATGTAAAATGACAAGATAATCAATCTTTCCTTATTTCCAAAGGACATGGTTCTTAGCACTTGGAGCTCTATTGTGTAGTTTTCAAATTTATCCAGAAAGAAATTTCTCACTTTATGCTAATTTTGCTTCCATGTCCAGACAAATCATAGCTACAGTCAGTGTTCTTATGCACACTTTTAATTTATTACTTATTCAGCTTGCTAAGGTTTAATGCCACAACCATATTTCCCAAACTGAGAAAATTCCACGACCCCTTTTCCTATCATTCTACTCTTTATTTTTTTCCTAACCATTTTTCTATGTTTCTTGGGACTTGGAATGGATGATATTCAAGTTCTTCTTAGAGATTAACCCTCGAGAGTCACTTGGTCTCAGTACTTTGACTAACCATTTGCCTCTGCATGAGGACAACATTAGGCCATGGCTATAAACGTAAGCATTTAAAAGGCATTCTGATAACATGTTCGTCTAACAAAAGAGAGTACTATGTTCACTCCTAGTGTCTATAACTTCCTCAGCCATGGACTTTGACCATTTTCACAGTGATGGTCATGAACCTGAGTAGAGGACCTCAAATCAATCACTCCAAAACAACCCTTCCAATATTGTATCAATAAGCACTTCCTGCATGGAAAGTTGGTGTTATATCATTCAGTCTAAAGCAGAGGACAATCANTACTGATGTTCTCCTCAGCTGTCTGCATAGTGACTTCCAGAATTATGAAAGCAGCCAAGAAGAAAGAAGCTTCCAGCTCAATTTCATCATTGTTTTCCAATATTGTACAACCAAGTTGTATGGTATCTCTAGGAATATAGTCTTGTCATCCAGTTTTGGTGGGCAACCAACAGTTAGCCATGTCATTGGCTTCTTTGTCCTTTCTGGCCATCAATTCCTAGAGAGGGATTCCACACTGAAACTAAAATTTTTACTTAATTACTCCCAACTACTGAGATTTAGCATTATCCACACATGCAGGGTACCTCTATCAGAAATCTTTTTAAACACGTAGTTATCGTTTGGATGTAGCTTCTGAGTTAGGGATGGGAGCATGTGTCTAATTCTCATTCAGCTCTAGGACTCCATCTGATGCAGACCCATGCAGGCCCTATGCATGGTGCCTCAGTCCCTGTGAGTTCAGATTTACATTGATCCTGCTGTGTTTAGAAGGTCTGGATTCCTTGGTGTCCTCCATCTCCTCTCACCCTTATTCTCCTTCTACCTCTATTTCAACAGATTTCACTGAGAGCCCAAGGGAGGGATATGATGGGGACANCCCATTTAGGACTGAGTGTTTNGAGAACTCTCACTCTGCATATTGTGTGGCTGTGAGTCTCTGCATTTGTTTCTATTTACTGCAGGAGGAACCTTCTCTGATGATGGCTGAGGAAGGCAGTGGTCTATGAGTATAGCAGAATGCCATTAGGACTCATTTTAGTGCTAATTTCCTTCAGGAGAATGGTAGCATTTAGTTTTACCCTATATCCCTGGGCTATAGAGTCCTCAGGTTCTTGGTCAAACAAGGAGCTATGCGTATGGCCTTCAACTCATAGAGTGAGCCTTAAGTCAAATCAAATATTGGTTAGTTACTCCTCCAATCTTTGTACCATCATTGTACTAACATAACTTGTAGTCAAGATACCACTGTAGATTGGAAGTTTTGTAGCTGGATTTGTGTTTACCTTTCTCTGTTGAGAGCATACAGAGTACGTTCTGATACCAAGAACGCTAGCCAGCATGTGTGAGGGCTCTGGATAGGCAACAGCTCAAATTCTCCATGTTCAATGACTTGTGTCTTCAAAGCCTTGCAGTCAGTTTGTGGTGAGTAACTTATAGTCTTGGCAATAGTCTGGCTTCTTTGGGGCATTCTCATAGGACCCCTTTGGCTAACATCTCAACTAGATGTATACCATTCCTGGCAGCTTCATTTGGTGACAAGTGATGGCTAGTTAGGGCTCTGCCCCACCCCCACCCCACCCCCATTATTGACAATTTATTTTAATCACCATATATGTAAATATCTTGGAGGCTTCTGTGGTACTACGTTTCCATACTACCCCACAAATGTCCATTAATTTTAGTTATCTTTTCCTGTATTTCCTGCCTTTCCCCCCTCTTCCCTCCACCTCCTCATTTAGCCTCCTATTCTAGTCCACCCAACACACCTTGTCCATCTATAACTATCTATTCTATTTCTCTTTCCTAGGGAGATCTATCTGTCTCCCTAGTCCCTTACTCTAAATCTGACCTCTGTGGTTATCCAGATGGTTACTTGCTTATCAATGATTTAACATCTGATATCTACATACAAGTAAATACATAACCTATTTATCTTTCTGGGTCTGGGTTATATCACTCAAGATTAGCTTTTCTACTTCCATCCATCTGTCTGTGAATTTCATTTTTAATTGCTAAGTAGTATTCCATTCTGCAAATATACCATATTTTCTTTATTTACTCCCTGTTGAAAGACATATAGGATATTTCCAATTACTGACTATTATGTATTGAACAGCAATAAATGTGTTTGAGCAAGTTTCTCTGGTAGGATGAAGTATCCTTTGGGTATACGCCCAAGATTGGTATAGCTGGATCTTAAGTTAGAAAACATTTGTTTTAAACTCCATAATTATAAAAATAAACCAGTACCTAAAGTTAATTAATATCACAAATTATAAATTCAGTTGATTCATTTTCCTTCATGCAAACTGAGATGGAATTTGCCTTCTCCTATAAACATATACAACTTTTATACCAATGACTGCCATGGTTGAACAAATAATTTATATCCATTATTTTTTTTTCATCTTTGAAATCTTAAACACTCAGATATACAATATATTACTTTTATAGACTTATATCTGGAAATGTTTTATATTCTTCCACTATTCACTGTGTATTGATAATGATTGACTCATTTTACATTTATGTTGATACTAATGGTTATGCACAATATGTAAGTTCATTTTTATATTTTGTCTATTTCTTTCTTTTTTATTTATTATTCTCTCATAGACTACATCCCAACCAGAGCCTTCCCACCTTCCATGTTTTCCAGTCCCCTGACACACTTTTCCTCTCTCCCAGATCCTCCACTCCTCCATTTCCCTTTGGAAAAGATCAGGTCCCCCAGGGATATCAACTGAACTCAGCATAACAAAATACAATAGGACTATGCACAAACCCTCATATCAGGCTGGACCAGGCAAGCTAATAAGAGGATAAGGGTCCCAAAAGCAGGCAAAAGAGTTAGAGGCATCTCCACTCCCATTGTTAGAAATCTCACAAAAATCTCAAGCTAAACAACCACACCATGTATGCAGAGGACCTAGTGAAGACCCATGCAGGCTCCATGATTGCTGCTTCAATCTCTATGAGGTCCTATGAGACCTGCTTAGTTGATTTTGTGGGCCATGTTCTCCTAGTGTCGTTGACTTCTCTGGCTCCTGCAATCCCTCCTCCCCCTCTTCTGCTATCTTCCTTAAGTTCTTCCTGGTGTGTGGTGATGAGTCTCTACATATGCTCACATCTGCTGCCAGAAAATGGTGTCAAAGGAAGGGAAGGG
>LZPO01067131.1:13452-25031 GCA_001675575.1 Neotoma lepida
TGTTAGCAGCTTTCCTTGACAGGTATCCCATGTCTCTGGCATCTCCAACATTTTGAGATCTCCAAGGCAAACCAGGCTTCAACTTCACAGCTTCACAGAATGGCCTCTCTAGGCCTCCACAGAGGGACACCCTTGCCACATACCTGGCCTCCACAGCTTTCCTTAGTCAAGTAGGGAGATTCTATAAACCCTTTCTTCGATCCTTGACTCTAAAGCCAGAACCATGTGGCAGAAGCTGCCATGTTCTGCTGCTTGCTGGGGCTGGAATATGGCCCCATCATTCATGTACATCTTCATCAGCCTTTTGTTTTTGATGATTTCCTTCACTACCTAAACTTGACTGTCCTGGAACTCACTCTGTAGACCAGGCTGCCCAGAACTTAAGAGATCCACCTGTCTCTGTCTCTTAAATACTGGGATTATAGGTGTGCCCCACCACACTCAGCTCTAAGCTTTTCTTTAGTTCTTTTTCAAAAGTTGAAAGCTTAGCTGCNTGGGGTCTTGCCCTGAGGTCACCACTCCCTTTATTCTGTTTAGCATCCAGCTCTTCTTTACTCTATCTCCTTGAATGTAGGATTTAGCTCCATTTCACTTCCTGGTGCCTGTTTTCTCCTCTATCTGTACATTTTATATTTTTACTTGCTCAGCTTTCTCCTTTTCATTATAAGTCTTCCTAAGAACATTAGTAACCACACAAGAGAGTCTATAGTAGACTGTTTTGAGATTTCTTTTGCCAATGCAATTAATCCAAAACTCTCCACTTTAGCCTCAGGCAGACTTTTAGGACAAGGGCAAAAAGCAGCCACATTCTTAGCCGAAATATCACAAGAATGATCTCTAGGCAACATACTAAAATTCTTCTCTTCTAAAACCTTTTGAGTCCCCACAGTTCAAATCACCCTCAGCACAGTCTTCAATGCTCCTACTAGAATGGCCCATTAAGACCCACTTAAAGGGTTTGACTCCTTTTCTAATCCAAACTCCCAAAGTNCCCATTCTTCCAAACAAAAGCATGATAAGGCCTATCACAGCAATATCCCAGTCCCTGGTATCAACTTCTGTTTTAGTTAGGATTTTATTGCTGTGAAGATATACCATGACCACAGAAACTCATATAAAGGAAAACATTTCATTGGAGCTGACTTACAGTTTGGAGATTTATTAGTCCATTATCATCATAGTGGGAAATATGCCAGCATGCAGACAGGCATAGTGCTGGAGAAGCTGAGAGTTCTACATCTTGATCCACAAGCAGCAGGAGACTGTGAACCACACTTGGTGTAGCTTGAGTATATGAGACCTCAAAGTCTGCCTCCACAGTGACACAGTTCCTCCAACAAGGCCATTACCTACTCAAACAAGGCCACACCTCCTAATAGTGCTACTCCTGTGGGCCAAGCATTCAAGCACTTGAGTTTATGGAGGCCACCATACACCTATTCAAGCCACCACACCTTCTGAAACTTTAAGCAAGCCCTCAATTAAACGCTTCCTTTTCTAAGTTGCCTTGATTATGGTGTTTCATCTGAGCAATAGAACAGTAACTAAGATGGAACACAATATATCAATAAAAATAAAGGGAAAATTAAAAAATAGAACCAGGGCTAGGGATGTAGTCTCAGTGGTAGAANGCTTGCTTAGTACACACAGGCGATGGGTTCAATTTGCTGCACCATAAAAACATTTTTTAATGAAATTAAAAAGTACCATTTACAATATCACCTTTCCAAGTAAAATAAATAAGAAGTTTGATAACACATTTTTTGTAGTTTTTTTTCTATGCAGATTTCCTTATTCTTTCATTATTGAACATAGTTATAATGACAGTTTTAATTTTCTCTTGTGTAAGTCCCAGCATCTAGGTTATTTTGGGGTTGTCCTCTATTGATTGCCATCATGGGCCACATTTTCTTAGAATTTTACATCTCAATTCCNTAGTATGAATGATGCATTGCACACAATTTGCATCCTGTTGTGTTGCTCTGAAGAAGTTTGAATTTTATTTTGTTTCACCTAAACTCAGACACTAATCTCTGTTTTCTGAGACTGGGCCATAGCTAGAATTTATAATCAGTTCATTCTTCCTGATGGGCTACTGGAGACTTCTCTGTAGGTGTGTAATTCAGGACAGCCAGAGATTTAGACAATTTCATATGTGGGTTTTGTGTACTACCTTTTCTTCCCTATACTATTCCTTCCCAGTTTCCACTTACTGTTGTTATTTTTCTATTTTTTTGTTTTTAACAACAGGTATGACATTCTGTCTGAGCTTTGTTTTGTTCAGGAGTAAGTTAGGTGTACATTCAGATACAAAACTGTAAAAATGGAAATTTACACACACACACACACACACACACACACACACACACACACACACACACACACACACTGTCTTTAGTTACGGTTTCTATTGCTACAACAAAACACCATGACCAAAAGGCAAGTTGGGGAGGAAAGGGCTTATTTGGCTTACACTTCAGCATTGCTGTTCATCACTGAAGGAAGTCAGGACAGGAACTCAAACAAGGCAGGATCCTGGAGGCAGGAGCTGATGCTGAGGCCATGAAGGGGAGCTGCTCACTCTCTTGCTTCTCCTGGGCCACTCAGCTCACCTTCTTATAGAACCCAGGACCAGCAGCCCAGGGATGGCACCACCCACCATGGGCTGGGTCCTCCCCCATAGATCACTAATTAAGAAAATGCCTTACAGCTGGATCTCATGGAGGCATTTCCTCAACTGAGGCTCCTTACTCTGATGAGTCTAGCTTGTGTCACGTTGACATTCAAAACCACCAGTACACACACACACGTGCACACACACACACACACACAGAGTTTTTAAAGTTGTCATCTATTCAAGAGTTGGTTCATAACAAGCTACTTCACTATTACAGGAAGTTGGACTTCCCTTATTTTCTTTTGTTTTATAGCCATTGTAATTAATATCTTTTCTTTTATGCCTGTACCTTTTCCTTTCTTTCATCATTTTTTAGGGTTTATTAATTTTAGTAATCTGTAAAAAGCCATCTTTAGCATTCTTCATTTTCCTCCTTGGTTGCTTTAATTAGTTTCCATGATTTTTACTGTTATTTCTTTCCTTCCTTTCACTTAATTGGGACTTAGTTTTTTCCTCTGTTTCTAAAACCTTGAGATTCGAACAGGCCATCTTCCCCTATCTTTTCATTNTTTCTTACAAACACCTAAGACTGTAAATGCCCATTTAAGTTGTATGTTGNTTGTGTCCCAAAAACTGTATCATAGTGCATTTCAAGATATTTTTATTTCTTTCATACATTACTTTAAAATGTAGTTGTTTCTTTTTTTTTAATTTTACTTTATATTTTATGTATGAGTTCTCTGCATGTATACCTGCATGCCAGAAGANGGCATCAGATCCTATTATCNATGAGTTGAGCCACCATGTGGTTACTGGGAATTAACTTAGGTCCTCTGGAAGAGCAGTCAGTGCTCTTAACCACTGAGCCGTCTCTCCATCTTCTTGTTTCTTTTTAAAAAGGATTTATTATTGATTTATTTACATGTGTGGGTATACATGAGTGTAGTGCCTGTGGAGGCCAGAGANAGTGTCAGATCATCTGAAGTTGGAGTTAGAGGAGCAGTGAGTGGCCATGTGATTGCTGGGAACTGAACCTGGGTCCTCTGGAAGAACAACCAGTGTTCTTAACTACCATTTCTCCAGCTGTGTCTTTTAATTGTGGATTTCTAATCTATTATTGTTCTGTTGGTTTATTATTTACATCATTTTTGTTTTTCTATGAGGTCCTTTTACTGCCTCAGGGTAACAGATGTGTAGTGTTTTTTTTTTTTTTATTTAGCTATTGAAATTTTAGCTTTACTTTTTTACATATTCAATAGNTGCTCTTTCAATTATAAAAATGTGCTTTGAGTTAATATTGTGCTACTTCTTGTTAATGGAACCTTGCAAAAGTAGAATAGCATTTACCTTTTACCTTACGAACCTTAATTGCTTTTACTTTCTGTGAATTACACCAGAGTGTTAGTCTTTGTTGAAGATCAAGACTTCAGATGGGGGTAGCCTTTCTCACCAGTCTTAGGTTCTTCCTATGGATCCATCCCACTCCCGTTATTNGCTATGTCTAGATTGCTTGTCTACCTCTATATAGTTCTTCAGTAGTCAGGTCTGGTTTCTGTTCCATTCACTTTCTNTAAGGTGTGATACTTTACTTTTATTCAAACCTATTGACCCACCTCTCTAATAACTTTTTCTGTCTCTTAGTGAAGCATGTGCTGAGTTTATGAGTGAAACTGTGAAACCGTGCTCAGTTTATGAGCAGTAGATGTTTTTGACATCAGCATTGCCACAGGAAAATCTATCATGAAGTAGAAACCAGAAACTCATAGAGAAAATATAGTAAATGTCAACTATGAAATTATAAAACGGGAAGACAATAGAGAAAACCAATAAGGCCAACCTGGGTCCTTAAAAAAAATTGAAACTCTATTGTTACTAATAGGACACAAAAAGNGAGAAGTTATCAATTTTGAAAAGACAGAAGCCAGATTTCTAGATATTCTACAAATATTAAACCAGTAAGAGGTTATTAGGAGCAAACATAATTTTATGCATGTAAATCTTATAGCTTTTGTAAAAGTGATGAATTTCCTGATAGGTAAAAATAGGTAAAGTTTGTTCTAGAAAAAATAGGTAGCTTGCATAGCTTAATATCTAATAAAGAATTTTAATTTCTGGTAGTTCTGAGCACATAACTTCTGGACAGAGGGACATATCCCAGGATAGATAGAAACAGCATAGATCTGTACCATTTATTATCATAGCCCCTAGATTCAAGTGACAAGTTGAATTAGAACACAATAAAATGGAAATTTCAGTTCCTTCGTCACACTTGCTGTGTTTTATACTTCTGTGTTTTATGCATGTNCATGTGCTTAGTGCTGTGTAGAATAGATATAGANCATTTACACCATTGCCGTATTGTTGAGCAGAGCTGCAATCATGTGTTCAGAAACTTCAGTTTGGTTTGATGCAAGAGTAGGTTGCAGTGGTGATGGAAGTCACAAGAACATATTGGAAGGCAGTGGTGCTGGAGGGTCAGCCAAACCCAAAGTCACTGAGTGTCTTCGGCAGCAACAGTATGAAGACTGACCTGTGAAATATCAGTTTTGGGGACAGGGAGCGGTTTGGTTGGTTTTTACTCTTGAAGGTAGATAATGATCTGATTTGTGTTTTGGAGAATCTTTTGGCACTCTTTTGAAGATAGATGAAAAGAATGAAATAAATTCATGGAACCCAACCCTAGACAAAGAACTACAGGCAACTAAGGAATGCTGAGAGCAGGAAACCTCTCAATTGATCTCATACCAAGTGGCCAGCTCAATCATCAACATTAAATGTAATCATAGGGACTGTGCAAATTATTTTATATATGTAGGAGTGTTTATGTGTGTGTAACAACAAAGAAAAAAAGATCATGAATATGAGAGCACAGGTACATGGGAGGGCATGGAGGGAGGAAACGGAAGAAGAAAACTATATAAATACATTTTAATTTCAAAATATAAAAATAAATGAATAAACTCAGTGTTCAAGAACTCATTGTCTAGTGCATCATTCATTTTCATAAGGGAGATGCCAAAGAGTGAGATAAATCAGAGGCAGTAAAGATACTAGCTAGGGACTACTACTAGCTAGTGGTAGGTAGAATAGGCAGGCAGAACCTATTATAAGAGCTAACAGAATTTCAGTGACTAATTTAGAGATGAAATAAAACATTTNGGGGTCTGGAAAATTTGAAAAGAGAAAAAATTATAATTTTAATTTTGGCCAAATTATCTTGAGGATAGACTCAGTTATGACTGAATCATCAGAATATAGCTAGCTTCATTTTAAAACTTTAAGTTTTGAGATGAATATGGTTGCCCATATGTATAATTCAAGCACTGGGAAGGCTGAAGCAGGATGATTCTGAGTTCAAAGTAAGCCTGGGCTACATAGTGAGATGTCTCAGAAAACACACATATACATACGTACATACATACATACATACGTACTTTTGAGATTTTCATGAAATTTCCCAGTGAGAACATGTGAAGAGATAAAAACCAAAGATAAACCCCAGTGTTTATTTGGTATAGAANGTTAGCTTCATAGGATGATAAGCTGAAGGGGTCACTGGAGAGAAAGTAAGAATATTAATAGAGTGGTACCAGAAAAAGCCTAAAAAACAATTCTAGGAGGGCTACTAGCTGAGGAAGTCATGTAAGCATACATTGCATGTGTTGAGCAGAAGTCCCATTGGGTCCTTAGAAACTGCAGAGTGCTGAATCGCCAAACTAATGTAGCTCTTCAGGCTGAGGTTGATGTGTAAAGAGTATAAGAGCTGCTGTGCTCTTGAGAAATGTAAGTCATCTTTTTATCTGTAGCATACTNCACCATAGTGCTTTGCTATTATAAAGATTTAGTGAAAATAGTATGAAAAGTATTTTGTAAACTGACTTGTTTGACGTTTATATAATTGTCATTCCTTTTAGGGTGTAATCTATAATTTGTTAGAAAATGAAGAGATTTTAGGTAAAGACAGAATAAATGAAGACATACTATAGTAAATACTAGAAAACCCTTTGGAATTATGTTGAGATATGACTCAAGAAAGAAGGACTAAGCTGGTCATGGAAGAGAAACAGAATAGTGCTTTGTAGACCATTGAGTACTGTCTTAGATAGACAGATCATGGACTTAAAAGTTTGGAACATTCCCTTTTTTGTATAGTACAAATAGATTAATATTGTTTAAATGTATAGTGGGTCTTTATGTGGCTAGTTCTTTAATAATGACACAGAGACTTTTTATTAATTATGAAATATTGGCCTTAGCTTAGGCTTGTTCCCAACTAGCTCTTAAAACTTAAATTAACCTGTTTATATTAATCCTCATTCTGCCATGTAGCTTGCTACNTCTCCTCAGTACTGTACATCCTACTTCCTCTGTGTCTGGCTAGCGAATCTCCCATCTCAGATTCTTTCCCAGAGTTCCTAGCTCTGCCTGAAAGTCTCGCCTGTCCTCTCCTGCCTAGCCATTGGCTGTCCAGCTCTTTATTAAACCAATCAGAAGGCGGCTTAGGCTGGTGAGGTTAAACAGAGACATCTTCACACAGTGTACAAAAAGATTATCCCTACACAGAGAAACCTTGTCTCGAAAAACCAAACAACAAAAAAAAGATTATCCCAACATAAATGTGTTCAAACTAATCAGTTATCTTCAATCTTAGAAAAATGACTCTTACATACTTACAATTTCCTTGAAATTACTAGTTTTTTTTCTTTTTTTAAAGTTAGCATAAACATAGGAAATGCCTTTTTTGCATCGGACTTAATAGCAATAGGGCAGTAGAAGATACTTTGTGAGAAACTGTTGAGAATGGAGGTAAAATAAACAACTCCTTTGGCCCCCGGATACTCACAAAGGAAAACAATGATGGCACCAAGGCTTCAAATTTCTGCCTTAATAAAGAGAACAGTAATTCACTTATAAGATGGTAAATGGATAGTTTTGCAGATAATGGTCATTTTGTCACTTTTCTTCTTTTCTGTCCTCCTGCCCCTCCTTTACCCCTTTGACTTTTTCTAGAAGTCCTCTGTTTTTTAATTATTGATGTTTTTCATATCTTCAGCTTTTGTAGTTTTCAATTGTAAGTCTATTCTCCTTCATATGTAGATCCTTACCTTATATGTATATATGCATATGAATATATAAAATACATGAATATATGTGTGTGTGGGTGTGGTATTAACATTTAAAAAGGAGAACAAGAAAAAGACAAGATGTATTCTAGTGAGTTTGCATATATAGTGTGCTTGATATAAGTTCTTTGAAAATAAGTCCCTAAAAGGGTAGCATCCATTTGTGATTCCATGAGGGGCTGCTACCTTCCTGGGANATGTGAATTTTAAATTACATTTTTCATTGTGTGAATACTCCTGTCTGCAGCAGTTCTTTGTATGCACTATTAAAGTGAATGCATTTCAGTCTTTAAGCATGAATGTTAACTGTCCAAATGATAGTGTGAAGGCTGTTTAGAAGTATGTTTAAAATAATCACAATTTTGAAATCTCTGAGCAGTCCTGGGAACACTGATCTCCTGGATCTCAAACAGTAATATGCCAGTAGTTTGAAAACACTGGGAAGCTTGTTTTTTTTTCCCCCACTGTATGCAACAATTTTAAAAAGTATCATAAAATTTTTTTTCACGTGCAGATTCTTCTGAGTATAGGGTTTCCTTATATTCTCCCTTTCTGTTTCTAATGAGGCAAGCTCTGTTCAGAGAGGTTCCATTTCTTGTGTACTAAGATGAAAGTGATTGTCTGGGGAGATCATTATAGTCAAACCAAGAATACTTTGTACTTCTCCTGTCCACATACCTTCTTGCCATTGTTGATCTCCAGTGTTACAGTTTCTGACAGCAGATGGCAGCACTGAGCATCCTTGTGTTACTGCTCAGTTTCTCATTCTCTTCCTTTCCTTCCTCCCATCCGCATTGCCCTTCACCCTGAGGGGAGCATGTGCCGCTGTGGATGCTCCATTGAAACCAAGCTCTGTTGAAGACTCCTCCACCCAAAGCATACCTTTGAATTATCCTTGCTTCTTTTTCAAGGTCAGCTTGGTATATATGTGCCACCAAAATTGTTCTTCAATTATGACACATTAAATTGTTTTGTTTTGTTTTCAAAAATTGGCGCTGAAAGATGGAGTAGTGATTGTTCTTTGGTTTTGTTAGGCAGACAAAATCCCAACCAAAAAAATTGCTTTATCTGAACCCTTACACAATAACTAAAAATTATTAGTTAGTAAAATGAGACAAAAGAGGAAACAATTTTAGAAGNTTCAGGGGAGCATAGTTTCACTGTGTTAGCTAGATTAGCTTGGAACTCATGGATCCTCCTGCTCCAGCCTCCCCAGTGCTGGGAATATAGGCTGAGAGATAGTTTTCTGGAAGAGTATCAAACAGTATATGTAATCCACCTCCCTCCCCCCGCCTTGGGTGCTGAAGCTTATTTTCCATCTTCTACTTTTGAGATGATTGATTTAGTTCTTTATCTGAAGATTAGTGTGTAGAATGGGAGAAGGATAACCTCATAGCCAGAACTTTGTCAGAAGTACTTAAAACACTCAAGGGAGCTGAATGCTAGTAGCACTGCATGGGTGTGCCCTGACATGTGAGAAGAAGGGCCATCACTGTTCTACCATGCAGAGAGCATCAGGTAAACTCAAATCAAGAAGCATTTTGCAAAATTACCTGGCTAGTACTCCTAAAAACTACAAAAATGGTGAAAAACAAGGAAACTGGAAACCTGTGCCAGAGTTGAGAATAAGATGTGACAGCTAGATGTTAGATGGTACCCTGGATTAATTTCTGAAGCAGAAAAAAAGAAAGGGATAATAAAGTGGTGAAAGCATCCTGATGAGTTCATTTATTAGCAACTGAGCAATGTTTCCTTGGACAAATATCCTCAGGAAATATAAGTTTAATGGGAGTAAAAGACAAAGTCANTTTTTCATTAGTTTCNCCATTTTTAAAAATATANATCTAAAGTTACCCTAAAATGAAATGCTTATTAAAATAAATCTATTACTTAGAGCACTGTGGAGACATTGTTGCTTAGAGAATGTGTGTCCTGTGCGCAGAAACAGTTTGGCAGTAATAGTTCCTTTTTCTTGATAGGATTNTNCTCACTGTACTTTTAAAAAGGGAAAAGAAAGAACTCTTTCTAAACAGGAACACAGAATAATGCAGGTGGTAAAGCCAGAGCCCAGACCTTCTGTTGCCTAAAGTGTTCTTGTGTTTGGGAAAAACTGTAAACTGAGCTAACACTTAGTGCCAACTTAGTAGTGATGTAGGAAATTGNTGTCCCACTTTTAGACAGGACAGGTACATGTCCTATGGTGGTAGTGTTCTGGCTGTTGCTGTTTGTGGTGCTCCAGTGGGGAGGAGATAGCATACCCAATTGAAATGGTATAGTGGTTAAGGGCGTGTTATCCTGGGGTTATAAAGCTGGGATCTAAATCCTGTCCCACAGAACACCATTGTATCTGTTTCTTGGCTGTGAGGTGAAACACTTACCTCAGAGCAGTGTATGACACTTAAGAATGACATGGAACACATAATNAGCAAGTACAATACAACTGCAGCTCATTGGTAGTAGCTTTCACTACTATGGACTGCTATTGCTATGGTGACATTCCTTCCCTTTGTTTTTATTTTAACTGTAAAAAAGTATGTGTATGTGTAGGTGTTTTGCCTGCATATATGTCTGTCCATCATGTTCTGCACAAGCTAGAGTTCCATATCGTTTTGAGCCACCAAATGGGTGCTACAAATTGAACCTCAGTCCTCTGGGAAAGCAACCAGTGCTCTTTACCACGGAACCGTCTCTCCAGAACCTCCAGCCCTACCCTGTACATTTGTTTCAGTAATTAATTTTTTTATACATTCAATATTTTTTGACATCTTGACTGTGATATATGTGTCTAAAGGACTGTGTGTATCTGTCACAATGTGCCTATGTGCTCATATTGGAGACTTTTTATTATTCTTACTACAATTTCCTTTTTTTATTATTCTTACTATAATTTCCTTTTTTTAAATTATTCTTACTACAATTTCCTTTTGCTGAAATTCTCCATCTATTCATGCATTTATACTACATCTTTGTAAAAATTATTTTTAAATTTCTGGTAATTCCAGCAGCATTGTCATCTTTAAATTTAGTTATGTTGACCACTTTATATTTTGAAAACTGGTAGGACTCTCCATACACTTCTTCTCCCTTCCCANCCTCCATTTCCTCTTTCCCTCCTTGTATTTTCTCTATTTAATGCTAGGTATCTAGTAACAATTGAGTTAAATCACATCCGTTCTGGAAGCAGTCTCTCCTCTCCTTCCAACAGGCATTTAGTATGAAGTTGAATCATCTCAGTCAGTAGTTGAACTGAGTTGGGATCTTTTTGTGGCCTCCTGTTTCTGTCAGTGTATCAGACCTTTAATTCACCTAGCCATGGGTGTCTTAGTATGGGTCCTTCAGTCCTGATAGGTTTTCCTTAGTGTTTCAGGTCTCTCGCAAGACTTATGGACTGAAAGTCTATGTCCCTCCAAACACTTGTATTTTGAAACCCTAACCCCAACGTCTTATAGGAGCTGAGAAGGAGGCTGGAGATGTAGCTTAGAGGTAGAGTGCTTATGAATAGACTAGTGAATTTATAAAGGAGACCTCTCAAATCACCTTGGGAAGATGCAGGTAGNGGTGGACAGTCTTCAGCTCAGAGAGGGGCCCTGCCTGAGGCTCCTCTGCTCTCAGACATTCAGCTGCCAGAGCTGTGGGCAATCAGTGCTTATCTATGAGCCTCTCCATCCTTAGGAGTCTGCACTAAGAAGGATGTAGGAGTATTTCCCAACACCATTAGCAGCTTCCAGTGGGTACCAGTGAAAGGACTTCCTCAGCGCTCTTGCTTTAGGAGCCTCTGTTAGAGAATTAGGAAGATGTAGCGAGTGAGTACATACGCATCTTCTCCGAAGTGCCTACAT
>LZPO01067132.1:14254-35580 GCA_001675575.1 Neotoma lepida
AGACGTTGGTGGAAAGTACATGAGGTAAACTTGTATGTGAAAATAAACTAAGGAAACTCTGAGAATTATATAGACATAAAAGAGAGCAGAAAGGATAGGTCTTATGTTAGTGAAGAATTAATTGGAAATTGTACTATAAGAAGACAGGAAAACGGAATGCAGAATTCTTTTAATTGGGGCAACATAACAGATCTATCTTGGAAGCAAACATTTTAGAAAAATATATAATTTCAGACTGGGTAAGTAAAACCCTCACTTGAGCCGTGGCTCACTTATTCCTAAGTAACAGCAAACACTGACTGCTCTGTGGTGAATACACAGCAAGAAGATGACGTGACATCGGAACAGTGCAAAAGGGAAGAACCCGGGAATTTAAAAAATTAAGATGATTCTAAACTTCACAATTTCTCTTCATGGTGGGAATCCTAGGTGTTCCTAAAGTCATAATACACACATTTTTAATTAAGAAATTTTGATTTTATATACGTGTGTGTATGTGTGTGTATGTGTGTGTGTGTGNGCGCGCGCGTTTGGCTTGCAGGTATGTCTGTATACCACATGCATGCCTGGTGTCCACAGAGACCAGAGAGGATGTCAGAGTCCCTAGAACTGGAGTTACAGACAGTTGTGAGCCGACATGTGGGTACTGGGATTGAACCTCCATCCTCTGAGGCAAAGCCAGTGCTCTTAACAGTCAAGCTATGCATTTTTGTCTATATATTCTTTCATTCATATTCACCTATATTTACTAAATTAAAGACCTTGCCTGGCTTAGAATAAAATTGTCTTTATATGTGATTATATTGGTCCATAAATTTGTCAAAATATTTTCATATGACTATTATTAGTAAAATAACTTCAGGAGACATGAAAGCACTATTAACTCATACTTTGCAAAGACAAGAAAGTGATTTTTAAACTACTTTTAGCATGTATCCTTATACAGAGACAGGGCTTTCATGGTAATGTTCCCATGGATGCATGTGATGTGCTGTAATCACATTCACAACCCCTTACTCTCTCTTTTCTCCTCATCCCCCACACCTGGGTAGGGTGTACCTGTCATCTCAGCACCGAGAAGCAGAGAAAGGAAGATCCAGAATTTGAGGACAGCCTGGGACATCATAAGACCTTATCTCTAATCAATTAATTAAAATCAATAAATTAGTTAAAAGTAAATCTAAAGTCAATTAGCAAGACTCTACCACAATTTGAAATATATAGGAGGCTTAAAAAAAAAAAGTCCCTCTAAGAAAGCAGTCAATTCAAAGACATGAAGGGTTTGGGAGACTTTTAAGCACTAAAAAGCAACTGCGTCTGGTTTGCCCAGACACAGACACAGTTGTGTATCTCCGCTTCAGTGAGATTATTCTATGGAAGCTGGTCACTGTAGGGATATCAAAGTTTCAATAAAATGAGGTCCTGGAATTTTGCCATTGTTTTCTCAAAGCATGCTGTTCAGTGTTGGGGCATGATTTTACTCCCGGTGTGAGACAGTTTATTTATGTAAAATGCATCAGCATGCCTTCTTAAGTAGTGTCAGCTAATACTCACAAGGAACCGCAATATGAATAGAATTACACAATGGACTTAATTTGGTCTGGGGGCATTCTGAGTCACACTCTTCAGAAAATTAAATCCCTANGGAAACAAGGTGCAAAACATGTTTTCTAATTTAAAAATAGTTAAAAATAACAGGTTGCTATGTTGACCTTTTATTCCCTTAGTTTTACTAAAATTATTTAAATAGAAGTTGATTTTAACAGTTCAACATTTGTCTATTTGTTTAAAATACAGTGTGCTTGAGTGANTAGAAAGATTAACAAAATGCAGTTTCTAGTCTCAAGTTAGTGAGGACAAAGGCACCGATTACTGGAGCATAAAGACAAGAGCTGAGAAGGGTGTAAGGAANTTAGGGACAGAGTACTTTGCTAGCACAGAAGAGGAGGAAATTATATCCAAGAGGAGAAGCCATTATGGGCCTCGTGGAAAAGCCCTTCAGGTTAGAATGGGTTGTGTGGATTCACGCTATTAGGCANGTAGGAAGGAGGATGGGAANGGATGCAGAACAGTGGAAGACTGGTAAAAATGTGAACCAGTGTGTTAAGAGTTTGGTTTATGCAGAAACTGAAAGGGAGTGGAGGTCACCTGCAACACTGATATATCCCTCCATTTCCTCCCTATTTCTATCCTTCTCTCTGCCCTCTTCCTCCTCCTCTTCCTCTCTACCCTCCTTTGTCACTTTTTCTGTCTTTGTCACTTTTTCTGTCTTGGCCTCCTGCTCTCCCTTTCATCATTCTACCTATTGTTGAAATCAGAAACATCCTACCTGAAATATAGTGTGGATAAACTCTCACTAACTACTGCATATGATATAGACTGGGTAAGAAACTCCTTGNTTAGCAGCAAAAGGATTCGATTATTTTCTTAGTGATTCTACCTGGGGCTGATAAGGGACTCCACTACAGTGTAACAGGGAAGAAAATGAAATGGAGATGAGGTGTAGAAACAAGGAAGGGGGGGAAACCAACCGGATACTCTAGGGAAAGGACAGTGGGAATCTACAGTGATTGACAGGAAGATGGCAATAGATTGGGTAGCAAAGGAAAGTGCACAGAGAGCAGATAACCCCACACTGGCAGATTTCCTTGAAGTAGGATCTAGCTAGCTAGATTTTTCTACTTGCACAAGTATAACTGCAGGAGAAGGCCTGGAGATATTAATTAAGCTGCATTTAATTGATGACCATTGGTTTAGGTGATCGATAGGAAAGAAAGTGAGGCTCCAACTACAACCACCGGAGAATGACTTAATTTGGAGGTAGAAGGAAGGAAATAAGGCAGAAGGCAAATGGACAGATGGATTCCAGGAATGGAAAAGGGAGGTGAAGTCAATGGTGAGTATGGGTAAATAGCTCATCAGTACCACCAGGTTTGGAGGCTACCCGGGCTTGACTTATGGTCAATATGCTGCAAAACAAGGGACTAAAACACCAGGACATTGATCACTGGTCAGGATGGGACCTGAGNCATCTATCTAGCCCTGGAAGGAGACTTGGTAACCTAAATCTGGCTCCGAGAGTCCTAAGCTTTATAATCACTCAGCAAGAAGCTGAGAAAGCTGAAAAAGATATCTTATTCCTCCTTACTTTAAAAGACAACCTAAACAAACTGTCAATCACCTGGATAGGAGAATCCCCCAGGAAAAGCTTCCTGTTCTAGAGATTTCCCCCACCTCTCAGAAACTATAAGTTGAAACTAGGATCCTCACTTGAGCTAGGCAAGCACTCTGCCATTGAAATATAACCCCAGGCCTTGTTCTAGGGATTTGCCTTCTTGTTGGGGAAGAGTGGGGGGAGGTGGGAGCAGAAGGGTTGGGGGTGGGAGGAGGGAAGAGGGGGATCTTTGATTGGTGTGTAAAATAAACGAAAAAATTTTCATAATAAAAAAATAAAATTAAAANGAACAAAAAACAAAGTAACATATAGCCAGCCTAAAATGCACATGTAAACANTAGTCTCCTTGGCCACTGTTTGCACCAACTAGAGAAAATGTCCTACCCTACTCAGTCAGAAGNCCTGCCTGCCTTCCACTCTCTACTCTGCTTGTCCCAGCTGATTCTTCTTTTAAACTCCTTTAAAAAAGTTGTATGGGTGTTTTGCCCATGTGTATGTTTGTGCACCACTGGAGGAGGTCTGATCCCTTGGGACTGGAGATGTAGATGGTCACAACCATCTGCTGCCAGTGTGGGTGTTGAACTGGAAATTGAACTGTGGTCCTCTGGAAGATGAGTCAATGCTCTTCACTGCTCAGCCATCTCCCCAGCCCCTCATCTGAATTCTTTTGAAGATGACCACAAGGTCTGAGAAGGCAAAGACAGAGATCTTCAATACTGATTTAAAAAACAACAAAAGCTTTCACCTCCAAAAGGGTAAGAGGTGCTTATCTGGAGTCAAATGTTAATGATCATGGTCTAGAAACATGGATTTAGGTGACAAATACATTTTTGAGTACATCAGGGAGACAGATTACAACAAAGCAAGGAGATCTCGGCTCTAATGCCTCAAATACTCGCTGACAGTGTTCTTGGATTTTGAGTGGTAGAGGTTAGTGGTCNGTTAAAATGTTTCACATGATAGTCACAAGCATGTTAGATCAGCTATAGATGTAAGCAATGAATAGACGTTAAGAAGNTAAGATAGGAGCCCCAGATAGTTACTCCACCCTCTCCACAGTCACTGAGGTTGTCAACTAATGTACATATGGCCTCTTTCCAGGAACTTTAGTTCACATCAGTATAGTGCCCCACACAAGAGTAAAAACATATATAGAGTGTAACAAAATTAACTTTAAATTTGTATCACTATACCAAAACCCATGCCAATGCCAAATATCTGAGATTAATAGTTGTCTTTTTATCCTATATTCCTATATTCCCCTAAATGATAACAAACATCCATAACCCACCAAATAACCAAAGACCACCCACATCCCCCAACTCTTGGGAATGTGGGCATTGTGATCTCCAAACTGCTTCCTTGCTGTCTGTGGACATGGATGAAGTATCTTTAGGGTCCCTGAGAAAATTTGAGATAATAGCCAAGTCCTGGGAAGACCAGATATAACCTTTGTTAATAGATATCACCTGTCAAGATTCTGGAGGTCTCCCCTGATCAAACCTGATTCATATTAACCAGGAATAAATCCACAGCCTCTTGTTGCCTNTAGAAACAAAAGCAAAACCTCTCCTCCAAAGTGTTTTTGACTTCCATTTGACAAATACATTTTTTGACTTCTTTTTTAAAGTTAAGATAGCCCTAAAGTATCTAGGTTGGTTCAATTTTGCAGCCCTGCTCACAATCCCATGTCTCCTAGCAGCTATCTCTTGCCCATCAGCCATCCAAAAATTCAAAACAACATAATACCATATAGGATCCAGACTCCCTGTGTATTTCCCTATGNGGCCTTTTTAAAAATNTTACTTCTCTTTTTAAAGACTTTATTATTTTTAAACTATTTATTTGTTTCTATGATTGTCCATACTCTTTCTTTTCTTAAGCCTACACACATTGTAAAACACATTGGAACCTATTTAGATATTTTTTTTCCCATCTGGACCTCTTTTACTGCATATATTTTAGCCTTTGTTTTTTTTCTGCACAAGCAAACTTTAGATTGCTGAGCTACACCTGAATCCTCCCTGCAGCTCTTGGCTGGCTCCCCTGCTCTTGGATTGTTAAAGCAAAGCTTAAAGCTTGTGGCCTGGTCAGAAGTGCCTGACCAGGGAGAACCAAGCCTAAACCTTGTGACCCAGTGCATTTGACCAGAACTGCATTCAACCTTCCAAGCTGTAGGAAGCAGTACCTGTGCTGCCACAAGTTTTTTTTACTTAACTTGCCTTTTCTATTTATTGCTGCCCTTCCAACTGAACAGCAGTGCCTCTTAAAGGAGCTGTGTTCTTTTCTTTTTTCTTTCTTTTGTTTTTTTTCAGCTTTCTCAGATGCTACATGGAATTTTGAGAGCCCCACGATGGATGCCAAAATGTTGTTAGCTGTTTTTTAACTTTTTGACTCTTTGTTCTTTGGGCCCACCACCCAGCTCCCAAATACCACACACAGAAAGCTTATTCTTTCTTACAAATGCCCAACTTTAGCTTGGCTTATTTCTACCCAGCTTTTCTTAACTTTAAATTATCCAATCTATGTTTTGCCTCTGGGCCTTTACCTTTCTATATTTCTGTATACCTTTCTTTACTTCTTTCTCCANGGCTTGCTGTGTAGCTGGGTGGCTGGCCCCTGGAGTCTTCCTCCCCTTACTCTCTTGCTCTTCTTCTTTCTTTTCCTCCCAGATTTCTCCTTCTATTTATTCTCTCTGCCTGCCGGTTCTGCCTATCTTTTCTCCTTCCTCGTTATTGGCTGTTCAGCTCTTTACTAGACCAACTAGGTGTTTTAGATAGGCAAAGTAACATAGCTTCACAGAATTAAACAAATGCAACATAAAAGAATGCAACACATCTTTGCATCATTAAACAAATGTCCCATAGCATAAACAAACATAACACATCTTAAAATAGTATTCTACACAATAAACTACATTCCTAGTTCATAATTGGAGCAAAAACTTGGCTAAATATTTCATAGTTCTGCTTTCTCTCCTTTTCCCTTTACATCCACAAAATGGTGATGACCTAGAACCTCTGTTGTTAATAACTGATGGAGACACATGCTCCTCAGCAGACTCAATCCATAGCTCCCCTGCAGACTCCCTACCACCTACAAAAGACCTGCAACGTGGCCCTTTATCATAGTTCCACTTAAAAACATGTTCAACAGACAACTCTGGGTTGACCCTGGTCTCTCAGTCTACAAAGAGGCTATGGGTGGAAGCTGGTATCCTCAGCTGGAGACAAAGGCCTGAAGAAATGGGAGCAGAAAAGGCATATTGATCTTTAAAAACTAAAGTAATATGTGAAATTCTGATAATTCATCAGCACAGAAAAAAAATTGCTAAGTATTTGTACTGCAGTACTCATTGTGATACCATTAAAATAATGTCCAATATTTATTTAATTAGAAAATGTACCATGTACTAATTTACCCACACAAATTAGCATGGCTACAGCCTCAGATTCTGGAATTACCTTGGGCCCACCCTGAGAAGGGCTTAGACAGCCTCAGGAGCCTGAGAGGGAATATTTACAATAAAATTTTGAAGCATCCCGATTAGTCACCCTTCCACTTAATCTTCCATGCTACACAAAGGTGTATTCTAATCCATCCTGGATACGGTTTTGAATCAATTTCACCTCACATTACGTGGCAGAATAAGTGTACAGATCATTTAAATTAATTCCTTCATTTAAATAATCTCTGGCCTAGAAATGTCAAANTCATATGAAAGGNAATGGGATGTTGTTAAAATTACTTTTGATGAAGGCACTGTTTGCACCACTGGAAGCCTTACCAAGAATGCCTCGGTGCCAGAGCATAAACTTTATCATGTTTCAGGTAAGAAGAGGGACAGATTCTATGAGCATCTACTTTTAAATCTTTTGATCTAATAGATTTTTTTCAAACTTTTTATCATTCAGTAAAAGTTTATCAGGTGTTGGTGACCCTAGTAAGAAACAGCCAGATATGGCCCCTGTCTCCAGACTGATGTAAAATTTTAGGGTAAAAGAAATGCTATGGATGACAGCTCTAGAGGGATAAGATGGCTGTTTGAATCCCCAGNACCTATATAAAGCCAGCTGCAGTAGTAAACATCTGTAATCCCAGAGAGGGTACAGTAAGATTGGAANGCAGAGACAAGGGGATCCCTCGAATCTTGTCACCAACTAGCCCCCAATGTAGTATTAAACAAAAGACTGTCACAAGAAAGGTGGAAGTTGAGTGCAGACACCCAAAGTTGTCCTCTGACCTTCACATGCACATCCTGCCACAAGCATGTCTGCACACACACACACACACACACACACACACTCACACTCACACACACACTCACACTATGACTTTAAAAACAATGAGTGATTTCAACAACAGGTCAAGCCTCTGCCATAACTCTTAAAGCATATCAAATTGGAGTGAATTACTACAGAAATCTTCAAGTGNAGATTTTAAATGGAGAACTAAAGGCAGAGCCTGTTATGGCTGAAGGCAGTCTTAGCCTCATTAAGCAGGGCTATTTGCCTGAGCAAGGCTTTATGCAATGGACACTTACATAATGTCATAGTCTTTGCCAAGTGTTACCCAGGGGCAGGGTTTCTTGTGACCTGAGATGGGCCTCTGCCCTCTGGATCTCATGTTCTCACTCTTTCTGATTCAGAGGGTTTTATGACCCAGCTACCAGGCTTGTTTCCACTTCAACTCAGTTAAATTATACATGCGTTTATTGCTACACACTATGCCAAGCCCTGAGGAAATACGAAATCAACAGGCATTAGACTAGACCTATCACTCAATAACCCTCCCCTTTTCGGGCACCATACTATCAGAGCCTGGACACCATCACTATGTACACTGCCATAGAGGAAGGCAAACATAGCTTCTGTAGATTTTGCCGTAGTTACTTCTCAGATCTTCTAGGCTACCCACGGCTACCCANGGCTCTGTGTTTCTCATATTCATGAGGTGTGGGCAGAAGGAGGCATCTCACAAGCTCAAACCACTGCTCATTTTGTTCTACCTTGGTTTGGAGTCCAGCATAAATTCCATGGAACTGTCAGATTACACCCCTGAAATCATTGCTTAGATATCTAAAGTCACGTGTTCCCCATACTACTTTACAGTTCTAACTCCTTTCTTTCTGTTCCATCTCATTCCACTGTATGCTCACTNGGGTACGTCATGAGCTAGTACCTGCATCCAGAGTCACGAGACCCTCTATACATGCAGTCTAAATGACCTCTTGTGCCCCAAACATCCCTGTCCCCAACAGCAGCTGTCTAAGGAGTGACTGTTGAGGGAAATGATGAAAGACTAGCTTCAGTGAGAAGCAACTTCCTCTCTAACACACACAGCCTCCATCTAGGAGTCTCATGATTTTACTAATCTAACCTCATGCTGACACATGACTTCTTTGTTGTCCATCAAGTCCCCGGGGAAATTAAAACATTATTGCAGATTTCCCAGTGGCTTCTGTTATGAACTGTATCTCCACCCAACCCACATTATAACTCCTTTGATGGAAATTACCCTGATCGACAATTCTTTATCTTTTGTGGATTTCCAATAACTTGGGTGTGAGATGTGTTCATTAACTAGTTAGAAATACGAAGAGTTAGAACTTCCCCCTGGGTATGTTTCTATCCATGAAGCTAGCATTTTAAATTTGTTAAGTGTTCCTAGTTGTTGGTATCTACAAAGGTCAACTATGGAAATCACAAAGGCCCCTGTAGTCCTTCCTCTTTGTTCCTCNACTTTTGCTCCTNTGCCCTCTGCCTTTGNTGTGGACTGTGAGGATGAAGCTAGGTAATATGTAGAGTTCTGATATTCACCAGGAGCCATAAAGGACNCTCCTCTTGTACCTTATTCTCTGTGGTGGGTGGGGTTTTTCTGGTATCTCTAAGCCGAGGAACTCACTGTACCACCCACTGCTGCACAGCTGCATGTAATCAGCTCTCTGTTTCTCTCTTTCTCTCAGATGAGCAAGAACTCAATTTAATACTCAGCAAGAAATGCATTATTCTATTTTATATTGCTTCCATAATACCATTAAAATTAATTTTAAAAATAATTTTTTTTCACTTTTCATGTGGACAGATACATTGATCTTTTCTGAAAACTCTGTAAAGTTAAGATGCGTGTTGTGGTCATGAAGATAAGATGGAGATGAGTCATGTGCTTCCCAATTTGAGAGAGGTTTGATGACATGTTATCACCATTACAAATCTAGAAGGCATTACAATTCTTGTTACTTGAATAAATTTCTTGTAGTGTTTTAAACCATGGTTTGAATATGTTCTTGGCGGTAGAAGAAAACGTGACTACTGATACCAAATTGTACCCCATCCCTGTGTGGACTACCCCTTCAAGTTTGCAATATTTCAATGTGTCAAAGTGTGCATTAATGATCCTAATAGCTTTGGGGGGTGTATATGTGTATACAAGTACACATGCAGAGGCCAGAGGGGGACATCAGGTATCCTGATCTGTCACTCTCTACCATATTCCTTGGAGATAGTCTCCTACCAAACTGGGAGCTGGGCTAACAGTGAGGAAGCCCCAGTGACCTACTTGCCTCTGTCCCCACCCCCTAGAGTTATAGCCTTGTGCTTGTGATACTACATCCAGGTTTTAATTTTTTTTTTTTAATGTGTGCACTCTGAGAGCCATACTTGGGTCTTTGTGCTTACCCAGCATACATTCTTACCCACTGAGCTATCCCTACAGCCCTCTTAATACTTCTAATGCTTAGATTGCAACTTTTCTTTTGCCTTTTGGTTGGTACTTCCAAGAAGATCAAATCCCTTATCTGATGAATCCTTCTACAAGATTGGAATGGGTGGAAGAATCTTTGCAATATCATTTAGTTATCAAATCAACTCACTCAGATGTGTTTATTTATCACTATATAGTGTTACAAAAGGCATCTCACCCTCATCCATCAATGTTGAAATCCTACTTGCCAGTAGAATGGTTTTAGAATGTAATACTTTTGGAAGGTAATGAGGTCATAAAGACAAAGCCTTCATGATGGGACTAGTGTCCTTATAAGAGAAAGAGGATTGGTCCTCACCCTCTCTACCAAGTGAAAAGTTCAGAAAGCTCTGGGTACCCTGTGAACCAGGATTTGGCCATGCCTGTACCATGGTCTTGCATTTCTAGCCCCTGGGACTGTGAGAAACAACTACTAGCAGTTGTAGTTCCTGGACTATGTATTCTATTAGCTTCTTAGAATTGGCTAAGGTTCTGAAATTAATAATTCCTTCCAGTCATGCTAATGTTCATTATGCTAAATGGTAATGGAAAAGTCACATAAGTCAAGACTCTAAATATTTTTACTATACCAATATTCCCATACTTATTTTGGAGTTAAAAGAAATCTAATAGAATAAAAGAAGGGAAAACAAAACAGGGCTAAGGAAGCACAGGGGGTGTTGGGGTAAAAGCAATCATACTTTGGTGGACCTCACTTAAAAAGAAAAGCGGTCATTTGAACACAAAATGTTTGTCTAGCATCATAAATTACTTGGTGCCAGTGTGAGCCCTAAAAAGATTTCATATGGACCGAGTGACGAGTACGCACAACAGAAGTACTAATTGAGTGTAAAGTCCGAGCTGGGTCAGTTGTAACATCTCAATATTGAATGGTGCCAACGGAAGATCAAAGTAGGGAATGAGGGAGAAATGGATTTTAATCAAATCCAGAAGAACTGAAAACCGAGGTAGCGAACCAAATTAAGAGATCACTTACCAAGCGCAAGGTAAAAGCTTATCAGGTATTGGTGACCCTAGTAAGCAAAAGCTAGATGTGGTCCCTGTCTCCAGACTGATGCATAATTTTAGGGTAAAAGAGGTGCTATGGATGACAGCTCTGGGGGGGGGGNGGGGGGGGGGATGAAATGGTTCCTTTCAAGGTTCTGAAAGCTTTTTTTTTTATTATTTCCTTATCCTGGACCATGGGAGAGTTGATTGATTTTATTAGCTGTGTAACTGCAAGAGTGGTAAAATGACATAAAGTTCTCTAAATTTCTCCCATGGTACTATGAAAGACAATCACACCAGAGTCTAGCCGGACTTTGATCCCTAACGTTTTGCGACTGTATGACACTTTATTCTGTATCTGTGAGTCAGCCTTGCGTTTACCATTGGTTCTTTGGTAAAACTTCAGAGGAAGGACTTAATTTATCATCCACTTCATGTTCTCTCATTTAACGCTACATCAAAATAATGGTTTGATGTTTAATGTTTAATCACTGGCAGCAAAACCTAGCTTTAAAATATTATGTTGTAAAAGTACTTGCCATTTTTCTTCTGTTTTTATAAATCAAACGTGCATTTGTATCAGCAGAATTTTAACTCAGATTATTTTGTTCAAGAAAGAAACTACTTGAAATCCATCATCTTTTTAAAAAGAAATTGGCAGTCCTGGCAAAGGAAGAGCCAGTATCTTGTGCCTTTAGTTGGTAATGCAACTATCACAGGACCCTACCAGATTATGTCTTCTGTACTATCCAGACACTGATAAAAACTAGTTGCCTTGAAGGGGTAAAATAAATAAATAAATAACTCATCTCTTTCAGGATGTAATAAACTACTCGATGGTGATGACTTCTCCCAGCTCCTAAATAGGTTTGAGTATATAACCATCATTATTTGGGGAATGGGCTTATAATTCTTTTCCAAGCCTGGTAAAATTTGTCAACCACAGTTGTTTATTCACTTAGTTCATGTAAGTATTTTTACCAAATGATCCGATTCTCTGTCTACATGAGACAATGAATCAGTCTGCCTATCAGAGACATCCTTCTTGAACATAGTACGCTGTGACCAGCTACTCTGTAGGAATTAGCTCATGAATATTAACGATAGTGGAAAGAAAATACAACTTATTTATTCTAAGAATCTGGGAATCTGGCTTTTTTCACAAAAAGCATTTTTCAATGCCTGCTATGCATGACCCAAGAACCATTCTAGGTACTAAGAACTGGACAATGTATAAAACAGAAAGAAAAAAAAAAAAACCCTACCTTCATAGAACTTACATTAGGAAGTACCTAAAATTACTCAGTATTGGGAAAATGAAAAAAAAATCAATTAAAAAACAGTGAGATGTGTGTGTGTGTGTGTGTGTGCAACATGAACAAAAATCAATGAAGAGAAACAAAGTAGAAGACAGGGAGTACTGAGTATTTTGATTTAGTTTGGGCAGGGAAATAGGGATACAACTTTAAAACAGGCAGCTAAAAAAGAAGACGAGAGAAAATGATATTTAGGTAACTTGTGAGAGAGATGGAGGAGGGACCAAGTGGACATCTGTAGGAAAAAGTACTTGCCAACTGAGAAGGCCAAGAGTGTGAAGACCCTGGGGTGGGAAGAAGCCTGAAGAGATCCTAGGAGTACAGAGGAGCTGATATTCTAGTGTGGCTGAGGGTAAGTGAACAAGTGAGGGTAAAAATCAGAGAGGTAGTGTGGGCCATGATTCTCCAGGGCCTTGTGGGTCTTGGGCTTCTGGATGGCACATTAGGCAGTGTACCTATTCACAACTGGTACACAAAGGTAGAGTGATCCTGTTAAAAACCACTTACGTGTGTACCATCGGGTCTAAAATTTAAGCTGATGAAATGAATGGGTTATCTGCCAGGTTTCTGGAAGCGTGTGTATTTAAAAAGGACAGAAGTAGATCATAGAATCTCACTCGGAACCGAGCCCAAGAGATGAATTCACAAGGAAAGGAGTTGAAACACTAGGGACCAGAGAGTAGAAGACGCAGGAGGTAATTTTTTTGGATAGGGAAGGAGATGCAGAGGCAAGCGTGTATGTAAGAAAGAATCAGTTAAAAACCTTNTGCTGCCCATCCCCCACAGGAACTGCATGAAGACTGCTCAGGACTCCATTGAAGTAGGGTTTGTTCTCTCGAAGCTGGAATGGCTTACAAATGAGATTAAGGTTAAGCAATGGCTCAAATCTACAACAAATCTACTACAGAATATCTGGATATACCCAGTGGGGAGAGAACACCAAAGGAAAATACTGTGAATAGAGAGAAGACACAACAGCANCCCAGAACAAAATGACACCAAAAAGATTCCATGAGCCAGCTTGTGTCCCTCCTCCTCGAGTAGACATGAGGACTTTCTCTTCCTCTCCCCTCCTTCCCCTCTCCCTCCCCTTCTTCTCTTCCTCTCTGCCCTTCAAGCCTCCATTGGTGTGTGTGGGGGGGGAACAGGCAAAAGTGGGCGGGTAAACCTCCTATTTAAGAAAGCTTCACCTTTTGAACTTCTAGGAGGCCCATGCCACTTAGGAGAGAAAGAACTGGGAGAGGTCACAGGTGGGAACATTCAGAGCAGGGACGCAGCCCCTCTGGAAAGGAAGTGGCTCTAGACTGAGGAGGATAAGGGAAAGGGCACTCCAAGACTGGTCCCCTGGAAGAGGGACACAGGNCAAGCAGATCAATTCCTGACGTGGTAGTTTGCTCTGGGGCCAGTCCCAGCCCTGCGTGGGGCTGGTGCAGGGGTAGTGAAGGCACGAGGTGGAAGAGGTCCCTTACTCTTTAGATTTATCTGATCCGTGGGCAGAGTTGATCCGATGCACCTCCTTCCTTTTAGTTTGTTTGGAGGCCATGCCTGAGGCTCACCCTGGCAGCCTCCTCCAGCAGGGCCCGCTGAGAGCGCGCCCCAAGGCCCGCGCGNCTTCCCGCGTCTGCCGTTGCCAGGAGACAGTGAACGAGTTCTGAGAACCGGAAGGCTCCAGCCAGGCCTGCTTGCAGGAGCAGGGAGGGGTCTGAGTGGAGACACGGTTTAAGAGCTAGGAGTTGGTTTATGCGGGAGGAGCTGTGATGTGGGCAAGCACTGATAGGATCCAACGGCTGCTGAGGGGGTTCTCTGCAGCTTGCTATGCCTGGGTCTGCGACTCTGGACCTTAGGCACAGACTCAGCTCTTCAACTATGAGAATATTGGATCTTATTGGTGTCGCACCCCGGTGTTCTCTTAGCTGAAGAAAAGAGTTCCTTCATTAAATACTACTGAGTTTGCCAAAGGCTTAAAAAAACGGTGAACCCAGAAAGGAATCCATTTGTGGTGACGTGGAGATAGGCAAACAGTGTCTTGTCTGGCTAGGTGAGCATTAATTCGGTTATGGAATGGAGGCGCACTGAAAATACTGGACAATAGGGAATCTAAGTAAACTCCAGATCTTTTAAAGCCCTGGATTGGTGCTCAGGCAGGCTGCAGCGGTATTGCCTTGGAGATGGTTCCCTTTGACCCTCCATTTGTTACAGATGTTAACACCTACTCTGAGGATAAGATGGGTGTGAAGTGTTCAGCACAATATGCAAGACTCCTTATGTGCCTTCTGGGAGCAGGCAGATAACTGAATGTGGCCAACCAGCTAAATACAGAACTGTGGATTCTATATTCAACTAAGAAATGCTTACACTGGAAAGCCACCTCTCACTGAGACAAAACATTTTTTCAGCCCATTGTAACTTCAAGTCAAATTTGACCCATGGCCCTGACAGGGTTTAGAACATATAGGTAGCCTCTCTCACAAACCTGGAAGTACTAAGCATCTTTAAATAAAGTAATCCCCTCTGCTCTTGGGAGTAAGAACATGCTGAGTCTATGATNCAGTTGAGAAAGTGGCTTTTCCTCAAATCAAATCTTTCAGCTCTGACAAACGACTACCCCACTTTCTCTATTCGCAGAGCCTGCGTTGTCAGACTATCGCAATCTTAATACTGTTGAAAACTACATAAATGACAATCAAATAATGACTTCATTATGTTATATATATAAAATAAATTCAAAGCTTGAAGTATTAGATTTATTACTGCAGACGTGCCCTCAAAGCCCTCCTTTCACTGGATCTACAGACAATGGAGGGTCCATAGATGACCCTGCTTTGTTTGCCAACCTTCTAGAATTTCCATAGAATTCTTCTAAATGAAAGTAGACTAAATGGTGAGGAAACATATCAGTAATGAATTTTAATGAATAAGGTACATTGCCATAAGTTGGTAGAAATGACCCATGTTTAAAAATAGCACAGCTTTAAGCAGCCAACCCNATGGAAGGGTGAATTTAATTCTGAGCCCGGGTTGTCCCTGACATCATTGTCCATGCCTACAAATGCCAAGACCCTGAGAGAAGAAAAACTCTGTAAATCAAAACAACTACAGGCCAAACACATTTTATAGATAAAGAACCCCAGGCCTAGAGGAGCAAAGTGTTCGGCTGGAAATCACCACGCTGCACAACACTGGAGTGTGTATGACAGGCATTAAGTCAAGAATGTTGATTTAAGCCAACCATCTCACTATTCCACTCAGAACCTCCTTTCAGATCGATGTTTAACTGTTGTTAGGATAAAAATAAGAAGGAAGTCGTGGAATGAGAGGCTCACAAAGCAATTGTAAGAACCATATTGTCTTAAGAAATTTGAGGCTGGTGTTCCTTCTATTGTAATTGTTATATTGAGAACGGGACACATGCAGACNGAATCTCTCTTCCTTATAGAGTTAAATCACTGAGTGAGCCACATAAGCAGCACGTGTGTCTCTCTAAACCTTACAATGACATACGTGATAGGACATAAAAGGAGACTTGGTCTTATGGATCTGCCTTTAAAGTAAATCCATATNTTATAATTATGATAGATGTTACTTTGGAATAATATAATAGCAGTTTTGATTTGCTGCTTGTCTACTACATTGGGAAAGGATGCTAGCTCCTTTAGAGATGACCCTGAATTTAAATCCTGGCTCCTGTTCACTCAGTGCTTATAACTTCCATTTTCTTTATTTGTAAAATAAGGAAGAATGATACCACAAATGTACTTGACATGTCATAAGCACTCAGAGGAGGGTGNTAATATTACCCCACAAATAAAGAAACTGCAGTGCAGAGGGGAAATGGAACAGATAGTAGGTAGCCAAAGAAGGCAGGCTACACCTTAGCCTGAGCTGTCTATACCTTCAGGCTACCCAACTGCATACATTTCATGATCCAGGTGGTTGCATTGAGTTTCAGTTTAGGGAATTANGAATTTGCTTTCTACCAGATACCTTTAGAGACTGGGAAAGAAGAGAATGGTATAATTACTGCTGCCATTATTATTATTATTATTATTATTATTATTATCATTATTATTATTATTGTTGTTGTTGTTTTAATTATTACTAATACTATTATTATCATCACCATCATTATTATTAAGCAATAATAATAAAGACTTGCTCTAGAGGGAAGAGAGATTTGACTTAGGGCAGCAGTAACTCATAGGGAAGTGCTTAGAAAGACACACTTCCTTCTATCAGCAGAAACACAGCAAGCTTCTGGGGCTCTGCTGAAATGTGGAAACAAGTTTTGGTATAGCCTATCTCCCCACCATCAGCAGGCCTGGATAACAAGAACAGAGGAAGAGGAATAGGAGAGGACTGGGTGTGTGTGTGTCAGGAGGGTAATTTCTACCTCTTACCATCCTAGCTTCAGGTGCCCTCTAACGCTCAAATCCACAGGAATCACACAGATCCTGCTGCTCAGTGTCTTCACAGTTAAGGCCAGTTGTCCAGTTAACCCCTAGGAATCCAACCAAATGAAAGCGTGAACTCTACATGTCCTGCAGTAAGTTGAGGGTCTTCACCATTTCAATGCTGAGACTTTGTCTCGTTTTCTTAGGAAATAATAACCTTCTTTATTATGACAAGTTTTACTGTTTATAATGTAAGGTATCTATGATATTCTATTTTTTTTTCATCCTTATTTGTGCCCCCAGCTCTTCTCAATAATGGAAATACAGGATCACTCAAAGCAGGAACTGTCCTACCTTTTCAACAAATTCAGTTGGAACCTTTGAGGTCCCTGAACCCCTGCTTTCTGGCTCTCNTGACTGCTCAGCACTTGCCTTGGCACACTTCCAAGAGCCTTCAGTCTATTAACTTCCTTCAACTTGGGATTACGATCAGCCCATTTTACAGGAGAGGATAGTAAACTATTGAAAAACAAAGCAACTTATTTGAAACCTAAAGCACTCAAGAGCTCAGAAAAATGGAAATAGAGTATAACTTTGCTTCATAGTGCAGGTTCATAGGCAACCTGCTCCCTTCCTCTTTCAAGTATAAGGAGTCTGTAGCCTTTTTTTAGTAGTTGTTTTTGCTACACCAGAAACCCAAGGCCTTGGCCATGCTAAGCAAATGTGAATTCCAAAGAGCTACATCCATCCCCATCCTTAAATTGAGTGAACTGAGAGTGTTTGGAAATGGTTTTAGAAATTATAATTTTAATTTGGCCACTTCTTCTAGTGTTCAGCCTCCACAAATGCAATGGATGATTTGTGTAAAATCAGGGGCCACAAAATGTTTATTAGTGGGTAAACTTTAGCTCNAGCATTAGTGATGTTTGAAATGAAATTCTGAATTTAGATTAATTTAAACAAGGAAATAAGGTATTAATCCCTAGCTCGGCATGGTACTGTATGTCTTTAACCCCAGCCTTCAGGAAGTAGAGGCATCTTCAGGAAGCATGGATTTCTGTGAGTTTGAAGATAGCATGGACTGTATAGTAAGTTTAAGGACAGTCAGGACTACCTAGTTGAGACTCTGTCTCAAAACAACAATAACAACAATAATAATAATATAAAAATTAGTTCCTCCTAACAGACCTCATACATAATACCTAAAAAGACCATAATATTTTCAATAACAGCATCACAGAAAAAAATCTTAAGAACATTAATATAACCAAAATATATTCAGTACCCCCAAAATGTAAAATTCACAATTACTGAGAGCCAATAAAAACCAGTAGGCAGGAAGACAAATCCCATTAAGAAAAAGAAAAAAATTGATGTTGATTCAAAATGAATAAAATAATATGGATGATAGAATTAGCAGACAGAACATTACAACAGTTATCATTATTGAAACCCATATGTGCAAGAAGCCAGAAGATTGGATNTGCTAATTTCAATTTAGGAACATCTGGGAAAAAAATACAATGTCTATACTACAAAACACAATGAATTGGATTGATGGCAGATCAGACGTTACAGGAAAATGGATTACCCCATTTGAAAACCCGGAAGTAGAAGCTATCCAAAATTAAACAGCAAAGAAAACACTGTTGAAAAAGTGGATAAAGTCTCAGGGTAGTGTAACAACACCAGATGGCCAATATTGGTGTAGTTAGAACACCCAAATGGGCAGGGACATGGTGGAGGATGAGGTGCTGAATACAGAAAAAGGTTATATGAAAAAAATAATGGTGGAAATTTTATGAATTTTGTAAAAGTTATAAACCTACAGATCCAAAAATTTAAATGAACCCTATGCTTAACGAACAGTAAAAACTCCATAACCAGGTTTGTCTTAGTTAGAATTTCTATTGCTGTGATGAAACACCATGACCAAAAAAGCAAGTTGGGGAGGAAAGGTTTTTTTTGACTTANACTTCCACATTGCTGTTCATCACTGAAGGAAGTCAGGACAGGAACTCAAACAGGTCAGGATCCTGGAGACAGGAGCTGATGTAGAGGTCATGGAGGGGTGCTGCTTACTAGCTTGCTTCTCCTGGCTTGCTCAGCCTGCTTTCTTATAGAACCCAGGCATGGCACCACTCACCATGGACTGGGCCCTCTCCCATTGATCACTAATTGAAAAAATGCCTTACAGCTGGATCTCATGGAGGCATTTCCTCAGCTGAGGCTCCTTCCTCTCTGATGACTCTAGCTAGTGTCAAGTTGACACCCCAAACCAGCCGGTACAAGGTTCATTATGACCACATTGAGTAAAACGAACTACAATTAGAGGGAGATCTCAAAATGAGCCAGGTGTGAAGCTGGCGGATAGTTAAGAAAGGCTATCGCTGCTTTGGGATTACAATGTGACTGGTAAGCTTGAACCTCTGGTAAATAGGACAAGGTATTAGTGGACAGAGTGTACCAAGAGTCATAACATCTCAGACCTATGAATGTTCTGGGAGCTGGGAATTATAATGGCTAAGAAGCTTGATAGGTGTGACCATTTTAAGAACATGCTTATAACAGTTGTTTTAATGTTCTTATCTTTTAACCCAACCATCTGTATTCTTTTTGTGTTAATTTCTGTTCATTGATTTGTTTTTCCTCTTAATGCTATGTATTTTGCACTTTATTTTCTGTTTTCATTAATTAGCTATAACACATGTATTTTATCTTGTTTTGTGTTTNTATCATCTAGCTATAAATATTAATACTTCTTACTTTAATTTAACTGTGTTTATCTGTAGNTCTTGGTTAGAGGTTTAGTTGCACACACTGTGAATTTCTTAAAAGACNAATAGGACTGGGTTCCAACCCTGAAGAATTCACAATTCTGTGAAGCAAACAGAAAATGAACTGACATTTACAAATGGCACAGTGGATTCTTCGAGATAGCCAAAACTTGAGCTTTATAATAGCCCCAAGTAAGACACTGGCCTACTTTACTTCTCTGTTCCTATGGTAAAACACTGACCAAGAGGAACATGGAGAGGAGAGGGCTTGTTTTAGCTTATAGGTTTAGCTTATCAACNAGAGAAATCAAGGCAGGACCCTGGAGGCAGAACTGAATCAGAGACCATGGAGGAACACTGCTTACAATCTTGCTCCCCGNGGCTTGNTCAGCTACCTATACAGTCCAGGTCCACCTGTCCAGGGTTGGCAACATCTACAATGGGATGGGCCCTCTTACATCAATTAACAACCAAGAAAATGCCCCCACAGGTATGCTCATGGGTCAACCCGATGGAAACAATTCTTCATTTGAGGTCCCCTCCTCCAAGGTACATCAAGTTGACAACCAAGATCAGCTTTTTCACAGACCTCCAAGGTGACATATAAGACATTATGCCTAGAAAGAAGTTTCTTAATGAGATCAAGACATGTGGGCATTGCATAAATCAGATACACAGGGGGAGGACGTGAATGCTCATTCAAATCCTGGCCATGGAACAGCCCAGNGAAACTTAATGCAGCAAGAAGATATGGATAGTGCAACAAGATGTATCCAGGGGCCCATCAGAAGAGAATGAGCAGCTGGAAGAACACTAAGATATCTCTCCTTTCTTACCATACAAAAGACTCTCTCCTTTCTTACCATACAAAAAGGGCCATCAGATTAATTTAGAAGATGCTGTATACAATTTAGCGTGAATATGTTAGCATCTGGACTTGGAATTCTACCTAGTTGAATCACATTCGGGATGCATCATACAATGAGCAAGTTAGACTCTGAGCCTCTGTTTACTCATCTAAAAGCATGCTTCCTGACTTCATTTCTCATTTTGTTTATTGCAATGATTGACTGCCGTGTATGTCTAACAAAGGCAAAGGAAATACANGTATTTATTCTTCTATGAGACACCATTGCTTATTCTGCANGAAATTCCTAAAATAAAGGGGCAAAAACTGAAATCACAAAGAAGAGACTCATAAAATTTTGTGTTATTGCATTGTGTGAGGATTTCAAATAATTTTAGCATCTTTTAAGAGCTTAAAGATTAATTTCAAGTTTTATAACATGAGGATTAAAAGGAACAGAATGAAATTGCATGATTAAGACAGNTTTGTTTTTTCTANCACACCAAGGAATCTTAGCATTCCTCATCCTGTCAATTTAACTAGCATCTACTCTCTTTTTGCTGAATTGCTAATAATTCTTTACATTTATGAAACTCATTCAGTTTCTGCACATCCCATATCTTACACATGCTATCTGTGCTTGCGTGCATGGATGCACGCACATACACTGCCTATATTATCAAANTGCATTGATTTAAGGGCAATTCATTGAAAGTAAGCTTCCTTTACCAANGAGTCAGTTCTTAAAAGTTAAAGGCCCAACAGAGGAAGAGCACAGCACTGGAAAGATGTGCTTAAACGCCACAGATCCAGCTATCCTTTCACTTAATGTTTTTATTAGATGTCTACTATGTCCAGGGCCTAGTTCCAGTGGGTGAGATATATAAGGAAGTGTCTTAGGGTTTCTATTGCTGAGAAGAGACACCATGGCCACAGCAACTCTTATAAAGGAAAACATTTAATTGAGGCTGGCTTATAGTTCAGAGGTTTAGTTCATTATTGTCGTGATGGGAAGGAAGCATGGTGACATGCAGGCAGACATGGTGCTGGAAGGGTAACTAAGAGTTCTAC
>LZPO01067133.1:0-23375 GCA_001675575.1 Neotoma lepida
TTCACTCTGAGAAGTGGATTGAAGGCTTATCTAGGAAATAGACATTCATTTGCATTATAAAAATTTAACAGTCAATGAAGAGTAACTTGAAAAACTTTATCAAAATGACAGTGTCTTTTGTGAAGATACAGTGGTTCTCAACCTCACTAATACTGCAAACTTTAACGCAGTTCTTCATGTCGTGGTGACCCTCAAACATAAAATTATTTTCATTGTTACTTCATAACTGCAATTTTGTTACTGTTACTGTTATGAATTGTAATGTCAATATCTATGTTTTTTGATAGTCTTAGGCAACCTCTCTGAAAAGATCATTCAATTCTCAAAGGGGTCACAACACACAGGTTGAGAACCACTGGTGTAGAACAATCATACCATTCCTGGAAGTCATATATAGAGACTAGTGAATCAGAGAATTGTATGTAATTACATGAGATTAGAAATACATGAAAATCTACTTTCAGGGACCATTGAATAAATTGTGATAAGCTCTGATGCACACTGAAAAACTTCATCTGCTGTAGTAGAATTATACAATATCCCCCAAATATTAGGTTAGTAGGTTACAGAATATTCCTCAAAGGTTCAGGTGTTGGAGGTGTGATCCCAAGCTGGTAGAGATACTAGAAGAAATGGAAAATTTAGAATCTGGGCCTATTGGGAATATATAGGTCAGTGGTGCCATGCCTGTGAAGGATATGTTAAAACCTAGCCCTTTCTCACTCATTTTGTTTCCAAGATGCCATGAGGTGAATAGTTTTGCTCCACACATTTATCACACTGCAACGATGGTGCCTAGAGACTATAAACTGAATTCTCTAAATTCATGGCCAAAACAAATAGTTTCTCCTTTTAAATTGTTAATCACAGGTATTCTATCACAACAATGGAAAACTAAGGTAGTATCCATAAGTATACACACAATGCAGATGTGGAATGAGCAAACAACGGGAGCAGGAGGATGGAGGATCTTGGGTATGTATTAATCTTCACAATATATTCTATAACTTAACAAATATTTTATTCCCATGGCTCTGGAGGCTGGAAGATTTGAGTGTGGGGTGCTTCAATAGTTGAGTTCTAGTGAATCTCCAGGTTGCAGAAAGATTCAGAAGAAATAAGTTCTCACATACATCTTTTAAGGGGAAGGGTTCCTATATCCAAAAAGGACTATTCTTCAAATACATTGTAAATGAAGGTATGAATTTCAGTAACCCAAGCCCCATTCAGCACAAAGCAATGAAGTTAAGAGGAAAAAAACAAAACAAAGTTCAAACAGTGTATAAAATCAAATAACCACGTGTAAAAGGGAGTAAGATATTGGGAAAAGTATTTGTACTCCATTGTGTTTATATCATAAGTACTGAAAAGACAATCACAAACTAGTCAAAGTAATTTCTTGTCAGAAGACAGAGAAGAGTTGATAAATGGGACTAGTAGAAGCAAGAACTTTTTAGATATGTACATTGATATACAGTTTTATTCTTAAAGAATGAATGTGTTAATTCTTTACAAAATTAATTAAAAAAATTATTGCTTCCAATTTGCCTTATTCTCACTTACCACTTTGAGCAACTGAATTCTATGGTTGAACCTAAGAAATGATCAGTCATAATTTCTACTTACTCATTAACAAATTTACCTAGGCTTTTGCATCATTTCTCTGGAGGAAAATAAAGCTGATGACTAGTGGTTTGAATTCTCACAAGATATAAAATTAAGGGAGGGAGAGTACTTAGTTTTGGAAATTGGTGTTGGATTTTGTCAAAGAACGAGAAAGAGGATGACAAAATGACTCAGCTATACCATTACTAGGCATATATCTAAAACATTTTCTATCTTACTGCAGAGATACTTGCATAACCACATTCATCGTCACTCTTTTCACAGTCAAGGAACTGGAATCAACCTAAATGTCTATCATCATATGAGAGGATAATAAAAGTGTGGTACATGGAACATTACTCAGTTTTCGATAAAAATGAAGTTATAAAATTCGTGGTTAAATGGATAAAACTAGGAAAAAGTATAGTAAGTGAAGTAGCCCAGGCCTCTGCAAAACAAACAATGCATCTCTTCCCTCAGATGTGTGTTCTAGCTTCAAAATTTCTATCATGTGTATTTAGTCTAAGTGTATGTGGATGTCAAGATACTAGAAATGGGCCACTGGGAGATGCACTTAGGGAGGTTGATAGTAGAATATATGTGATAAAAGAAAGGGAGAATACGAGGGACAGAAAGGTTCAAGCGGCTCACTAGCCACTTGATGAGAAGTGGGGAAACAAGGGAGAAAGTTAAAGTGAAGCATTGATGAGGAAGTTATATGGGAACTTATTTACTTGTAACCCAAGTAAAAATATAATTAAAGGAAAGAGTATAACACATGAGATAAGAAAGAATGCTGGAAGCTAAGGGATATGTTAGGATGGTGATAAATGAGTGGGGGAAAGGAGCGATAAGGCATGGATTAACCATAACTAAGCAAGTATAGAAAAGCCTTACAAAACTCCACTTGTTTATAAACAAACATAATTTTAAAAGGAGTTTGAACAGAATTATCCCAAGTAAGTGGACAATGTTGCTTCCAGAACATATGGGTTATTAGTGAACATCTCAAGACTAGGATCAGGGAAACTTCCTGTGAGTTATTGATCAGAAAACTTCCAGAGACACCGAAAACAATATAGATTATTGCCATTGCTCTTGGTTGCCCACCAAAACCATGGTAGATAAGACCCTGCTGATAAAGATACTCTACACATAGGCTACAGAACCTAAAAGAAATCAGTCGTAAACAAACCTGGAAACTTGCTCCTTCATGGCTAGATTTCATAGTACCATAATTTGCTATACATGCTACTGGGAAGAAAAGACATTGATGGTTGTACCCAGCAGTGGACCCTGCATGCTACAGTAGCGGCCTGCTAGGCAAGATTTGCCCACAGGTACAGTAACAGCATGACTCTTTTATGAGGTAACCTGAATAAAGTCGATCTGAGGCCTGCTCCCCGGAAAATATTTCATTTCTGATTGTGCAAACGTGATCAAAAGTCTATGGTTAGGGAGGTCAAAAACCTTAGGGTAGAACCTCCTATTGTTCTTTGGCTAAATAGACATTTTGTCAAACTGCTTTCTAAATATTTATATTTATAACCATAAACCTGGGCTACTTTCAACCTTGATCACAGAAGCTTCTTATTGAAGAGGGGTAGTGGTTAAACAGGAACTTATAACTGGTGAGAGTGAGAGTGAGTATTCAGTGATAGATGAAGCATTTATATCAACCCACAAACCCCATTCCTTGAGACTTAGGGAACATTAGGAAAGGAAGGGCAGAAATAATGTAAGAACTAGAGGACAAGGAAGAGGGCTGTGAAATTCTGTCTTTTAGACATGACAACTGTTGCATATGTGAACTCATAGCAGCTGTGGCTGTTTGCATTAGATTAAAGCATTTAAAAATTCCAGTATGGAGTTAGGGAAGGGCTCTCTATGCTCCACCCTTGTGGAGGCAGTTGATGGCTACTGAGGAAAGGAGAATCATTCTACTTTGGATGGTGTCCATTGGTTGATTTTCATTCCCTAGTCCATGATTTACACACATGAACCTACAGATAGCACTAATTGGACTCCATGGGTTATGGAAAAGAAATGGTGACATGAAGTTAAGAGAGACCTGTGGGAGGGGGAAAGGGAGCTGGAGGGAGAAATAGGCATGGATGTGAACAAGGTACAATGTATTCATGAGGAAAATTTAGAGAATAAAATACATTTAAAAGATCACTTAATTAATTTCAACTCCTTCATTCAGATAGATCTGATGGTATATTCCAGTGCTTGTTTCTTATCCAGACTCATTGAATTGTTATGTAGAGGAAAAATATAAATAAATAAATATAAAAATAAGGAAAAGGAAATGCCATTCACTATATTTTAAATTGCATTCATTCAGTTAGAAAAATAATATAGAATATGGGATTTTCTTCTTTTTTAAAAAAGATTTATGTATTATGCATACAGTATTCTGCCTGCACTCCAGAAGAGGGCACCAGATCTAATTATAGATGGTTGTGAGCCACTGTGTGGTTGCTGGGAGTTGAACTCAGGACCTCTGGAAGAGCAACCAGTGCTCTTTACGTCTGATCCATCTCTCTAGCCCGGAATATGGGATTTTCATTGCTTTTATTTTAGTAGTAAATCATATTTTATTTGAGACCTAGCATGAAGTATTCAAATATAAATCAATGATGATGCTAATGTAAAAAGTGAGAATTTTCAGTATCTGTAGGCAATGAGATATGCATAAAATCATGAAACTTAGTTAATATTAAATTGAAATATCAATATTCAATGAAGTTTACATGTATAATATAAATTAAATAGTTACACTTCATATTATATGTAATATGTAGATATAATAAATACAAATTCTATAGTCTTCTGTTACATGGAGTTCATTACATTACTTGTTCTTTCTGATTTCAGTACTTACCAATGTTCAGAAAAAATTAAATGAAACTTGTCAGAAATAAATATACTCTTAGCATGCATGTCTTTCTATGTATCATGAAGAAATTTCACATGTGATGCTCTGCCCACTTTTAATGAATCATTGTTTGTTCTGTATATCCAAACAGCAACATCTGTCAGTAGATCAAGTGATTTATCAGATGGTCTGAGGTGTGTGGTAATGTTTGTGTTCAAATAGTAATTATTTGACTTAATCAGGCTCCAAAGTCAAGGAAAATTTAAAATGAAAATTTAGAAATATCAAAGAGAGGCTAAAAATAACAAGTTCTACCTTTAGTTGAAAATTGTCAGCTTTCACTTCAAGGAAATAAAAGATGAGTATATAATAGAGATATTTAGAAGAATAGTGAGATATTGCTGTTGATGTGTTCCTGGGTTGTATCTATCCATTTAAATACATTTAAATTCATCATATAGGGATAAAAAATATACATTTAGTTTTGTAGTATCTTTTATTTAAAATTTTCATTGAGATTCTTAGACTGTATTTAGTACTCATATTACCTTTGTGTTTTTAGCTGTAAGCACAAAGTTGTGTGCACATTTGCAGAGTACTATCTACCAAAATTTCTTATAGTAACTATCCATCAGTGACATTGAGGAATCTTAGCAATAAGTTGAAGTGTCTGATAGAATTTTACGTTTAGTAGAACTAGTACCTCTGGAGATTCTCTCACGAACTATGAACCAAACATTCCTTTCTGGAGAGAATCTTCTTAAGATTCGAAGAATAAACTAAGCTTGCAAGGTTCAGGACATAATCCAACTTACAAGGTTAGGTGCTTCTAAAACATATGAGTTAAGAAGGGCTTCTTATCCACAGTCATGTAAGCATTAATAACTGCAGAGAAGAGGTGACTGAGGAAAGCTGAGTAGCCTAGAAGCCTTTCATTGAGTTCCAGGAATACATCCTGTACAAGTCAACATCCATACTGGAATGGGCTTTTCAATGATGCAGCTGCCTTTTAATTTTTCGTGCTTGAACCTTTTATCTGTATTCCTCTAAGTAACCCTGATAAACTCACTGGTTCACTAAGATAGACACTGATGCATTTTTCTTTTGTTTCTTATTGATACTCTGTCTAATATGAACAGATGGTTGAATTTACCTAGGAAAACACAGAAAATAGTGTGGAAATTTTTAGGAATATGGCAACTGAGACAGTTGATGGGAAAGAGGCAGCTTTTTAATAAACTTAAGGGCTATGCAAATGGTGAATAGTCTACTTGAAGAGAGTTCTGCCATTCAAACTTTCAAGAGGTACAATTATTCTGTTAGATATTCACTTAAATTTAAAAATATTGATTAGATCCTATAAGCAATACTCATATGTTATTACTAAAAGTAGCTACTAAACCTGTTTCCTTATTGAAAATAGGCAAATAAATAGAGAAATTTAACATTGCTCTATTGTATGCAGCAAAATTTCTATGTTGAAATAATCATCTGGTATTTGTTGATAAAGGATGGAAGAATTTTAAAGTATAACAACTCATAAATGGATACAGTTTTGTTTCTTTCAAACTTCAGTACTGTTTTCAATACCATTGAAGGGATGGTTGATGAAGAATTAGAAATCTGTAGCAGGACAAAGAAATACTGTAGGATTCCAGAGAGATGGTTATGGCAGTATTTGCTTTACAAGCAGGAAGAGCTGAGCTTGAGCTGCAATACTCATGTAAAATATATCTTATAAATATATCATTGGAGACTCTAAGTCATTAACTAGAAAAGTAACTGAAAATATGCCCATCGGTAACACTAAACAATAGAAAGCCCTGTGCTTTCAGTTCATTCAGTAAAATGTCTTCCCCTTTTTCATGTGTTCAGTGATAGCTAGAAATTGGCTACACCTACGTGTAGAATGTAAGTGTAGAACATCAAAGGCTTAAATCTTCAATGAAACTTCCAAATAGCAATTGAGATGATTCTGCAAGTGCTGTATGCACAGAAATATGGAAGCTCTCAATATGTTCTGAGCCACTACATCAAACTAATACCTTTACAGAGCACCACAGCCAGTGGGTTGGCTCTTTCTATATGAGATGTCTGAAATATGTTGACAATCTAATAATGCAGCTGAGTAGCTAACGGCTGAGGCAGGCCTTCAGGAATTAGGAATGCTCCTGAAACACTTTACAACACTAATGGCATCATGAAGAAAAATGAGACCAATATACTTTGAAAATGATCATCTCTCATTTTAAAGAAAGATTTAAAATATGTAAGTATTATATATTTATATGCATAAGCCTCATCCTTCACATTATGTCTCAGTATACTGAGCATTGCATATAAAGCAGAAGAAACCAATAATAGTATAAAATCTTTGTGAAATTCAACCTGACATTTTCTTTAAAAGGCTAATCTATGTACAATAATTAATAAATAGTTTTAAAATTATGTTTCTTAAGTGAAGCACATCAATATTTCTTTTATTTTATTTAACTATAGCAATTTCTTTGAAAAATCCATAAAAGTAATTTATGAAAAAGTTTTGAAGCAAGAGAGCACACATCAACTGAGAGGGGATACACAGGAAGTTTCTCAGAAATCAAATATTGTCAAAATAGTGCAGAGGTAAGTATTTCAAACAGATGGCTGATGAGCTTATGGCCTTCCAATTTAACCGATACTGACATTAAACTAAAGGGAACTTGGCATTGCAGACTTGAGATCATTTATTATTTGGTGTTTTTTTTTAATTTAATACAGTTTTCACACTAAAGTAATTTTAATACATATTTATAAAAACTCAATCTGAAAATAATATAAAGCACTCTGTAGTATTTGTGCTTAATTCATTTAAACTCACTGTTCCCACAGTCATTTGTATAAATATTGACAATAGCTCCAAATAACTACTTTTTGAATCCATAATTACAGGGGGAAGTGTCTAAGGAAACAAATATGGGACAACATGGTCATGGCATTACTCAAATGGATATTTTAGGTTGGATAATAAAGAGTTGAAACAGCCATTATGACTACTAATTTCAGCAACTCATTTCTCTTTATTTCAAAGGAATGAAAAAAATAAAAGTTTCAAATAGAAATATTTGCACAAAATAAAATAGTTTTTTTCCTTCGAGGACAATACCTAGATCATCTGATACTGATGCTATGATAGAAATGTGGATTAAAAGTGTTCATGGGACAAGTTCAGCTGTAGGTTGTTGTACATGAAAATCAGAAGGCAGACTGCAGCAGCTAATGATGCTTGAATACTCTATAAAACCTTGCCAGAGTGGTGAGACCATTGCAATGCTCTTTAGAACAATCAGGCCTCTTGCTTGGATCTACTTCAGCAAGAATTGTCTTGTTTTCCACAAACCTGTCCACTGTAGAAATGCAATGTACACCATTCTGGAAAGCATTTGGTATCAATATTGAAGGAAATTAAAAAATTAGAATAAATTTCTAAGCCAACTTGATTATATACAGTTTCTGTAGGTAAAGCCAATCTTTCTTCGTGTTCTGATAATTTCATGACAATAGTTTAAGTACTTTTTGATAAAGGACTGAATCAGGCTGGAAAGAAATATTTCAAATGTATTAACATTCGATAATTTTGGCAAATACCAATATTCATTTGAAAATGGATTTATTTTATTGTACAACATTGAAAACTTAAATCCAAGGATTTTCATATTTGGTGTAAAGTTAGTGTTGGTTTTGAGTACTCGAATCATTTAAATTAATCTTGTTGGGCAGGATATGTGGCTCAGTGTTAGTGCTCTTGCTTAGCACTCATGAAGGTTTGAGTTGGATGCTTAGTACTTCAAAACAAATACCTCTTTGGTACAGACATTCCACAACATCTTGTTAATTTCCAATGTCCCTGACAGCCTCCCTATACAATGTTATTAACACCTCCTCCCTCTTCTTTCCTGACATCACAGTTCATACACATATGCATCAGTGGCAAATTTTTCATGGTGGTAATTTGTGACCATCTACAATTGATGCTTGGCTTTATTATTTTCTGTAACTTTAATAGTCATTGTGAATTTGACTATAATATACAGGAAAACTAAGATCATCATGTCAATCATGAAATAATCAACATTCAATTAGTTATTGAATTCTGTAACTTTTGGAGAAATATATTAATGCTTGAAGGTATACCCCTTATATGTGAAAACATCTGGTCTAGTCTTATTTCATTTCTTTGTAAATTTTTCTAGGTAATTAGGCTCACATATTATCCCAATTTTATTTGCTGTTCTTAAGCAAAATTTGTTAAACCAACAAACAGTAACAACAAAAAAATATAAAAACACCAAAGGTTATAAACTCTTTACTTGCTCAGAGACTCAGTCTCCAGCTACATAGCAATTACCCCACAGGAGCTTGTTTGCAAAGTCTGTAGGGTTTCCATATACCACAGAAATGAACATTGAATTAGTGTTGCAGCCACAATTGAAAGTGTAATAGCATCAACTTTTTACTCCAATCTATTTATGTTTTGTCTCAAGGCAGAAAGAATCAATAGAACAATGATATATACAGGAATGATGTAATCACTCCAGATAGCAAACATATCTATATTTCATGTCTGGCCTGCATTTCCCCACCTATATTTTAATATATCCTCCATTCCTACTGTGTCTGTTGAGACATAATGCTTATAGCTTGCTGTTCTAAATTTAAAAAAAAATTTCTAGGAATAATTTCCTCCCTGATTTCTATTAGTGATTGAATTGGGTCCTTGATATGGTTGTGCATATATTAATGACACATATTCATTCAGGACTTCATCTTTTCTTTACTCACACAGGGCTTTCTCTGATTCTCACATATAGATGTTTTCTACTTTTTATTAACTGCTATTTTTCTAACATTTTAATAAAAAATGGAAGGGGGATCTTGGACAGAGAGTCTTAGTTGTAGTAAAGAAAGAAAGAAGGAATGGAGAGAGGAAGAGAAGATAATTCTCATTGCTTTTAAAATCATAATCATATTTTCATTCAATATATAGTAATACTCAGTACTGTGGGAGATATAAGCTATTTCTACTGTAATGTTATAATGGCAGGCTACAACAGATGTTTGTCTGTACATGGCAACGATTTTATAAATTGATTGATTGGTCTCCTGGTTGGCCTATGTAGAGAGAGATTACATGCTTGGGCTCAGGTAAGTTCTATACCATATGTCTTTTGGATTGGAAAATAGAAGCCTCACACAACTACAAGGTACTTCAGAATTAAGAAACAAAACCAAACAAAAATGAAAAGCATGTGAAGCTACTTTCAGTGAGAATTGCCACATTGGTATTTCTGCCCTCACTGGAGTAGCATGAACAAGCTACCTGAAATGAAACATCATTAGAATGAGGCAAAGCATTCCATCTGCAGTGAAAATGGATGCAAAGTCAAAGAATATGTTGTACAGAAGAGGCAGGGAAGCAGACTCTGCGACTAACAGAAAAATCTCCATCATACAGAGGCAAACTCGAGAACTTTATGCATGAAATATGGAAAAAATGGTCTTAATATGAGTTCAAGGTTTTGTGATATATTAGATTTATGAGGATATATGCAAAAATGTAATTTTAATAGGTATAAATGGAGTTGTTTTGGAAACTATTGGTGAGGTTTTCTCTGGAGTAACTGTTTAATAAAAATTGTACTAAGAGACAGGAAATCAAGTTGTTTTAAGTTTATTGGAGATATTTTTGTTATTTACCAAATCACACACATTATTAAGATGATATTATTCTTAAAAGAAGTAGTCTTTTTTCTTTCTTGATATGGGCTGCAGGAATATATTATAGGAACTCAGCTGGTTAAGGCAAAGCCACTATCTGAAGGGATCAAGGAATTCCTTCAGAGGAGGCCAAATTCTTCAGGGAGCATTTGATGCTATTCAGCTTGTTATATATTAACTGTCTTCTGTTATGAATACCATGTGTGCCTTCATAGCTTTCCCAATTAATTTTTTTCTTACAATTCCTAACAGTGTGGACTGATCACTCTTTGGACATATATGTTCAAGGTATTTGGAGAACAATCTCAGGAAAGACTTCCTTCTCTCAGGCCCTTTGTTTCTCCTCCTTTTAGGACTGGAATCAGATATCTCCCTTAACCACATTCAAGGACTAACAGAAATAACAGTCCAGACCACCACATAATAAAATTCCTGAATTAAGGTAAATTCCACACAGAGATACCGCCTAGGTCAGGTGGACCTTAAATAATAGCTTCGCACAATTTAGCTCTGACCCTCCTTTCTTACAACCTTACTAACTTTGTAGATTCCTAACGTCTTAAGTAACCACTTCTAGCAATGTAGAATGAACACATAAATTCCCTTTTTGATATACTGATTTAGCTCTCAGTTCTCCCTTAACCACTCCATTTTCAGGTTGTAAAAGAGAGCCTGACAATCACTCTTACCTGCCTTTAAGACCTTGCAGGAATTCAGACCTGGTGACCTGGCTGGAGGGGGAGGATTGCAATTGCATGGGTTTATAACTGTAATGCTAGAGACTGGAAAGGGGAATTAAAGCAAATGGACTAAAGAGCTTGTTGTGCTGAGATTCTTTTCCCAAAAATATATCTCACCATTTCATAGTTTCTCTTCTGGGTCCCTGGGAAGTATATTATTAAGGCTGGTCCTTTAATATTATACAAGACTTTTTGTGTCACATTCAAGTGAAATAACTTACATATAACTAATGCTAAAGGATTACTGAGAAAATCTATACTTACATTTTAAGGAAAATAATGTATAATTTATAATGGTATTGGTTTCATAATATATTTGCATTTAATTAAGTCACATTATCAAACAAGTGAGATAATGTACATTTTATTGATAAATTATTTTTAAGAACAAATTATCATATTAGTGATTCATTATTCAAAACAAAAATATTTAGTATATTTAGTATATATGCATACATATTTACTTTATGGGCCCAGCACTCTTCCACTGTGCCACTCTGCTGCATGTATATTTACTTTAAAGGACATAATTTGGCACAATTTCCAATAATAATTTTCTACTAGAAAATAACATAAGATTGCATTCAAGGAGAAATACATTGATTTTTGAGTTCTTTGTGAATATCATTATTTTAACTACTAAAGTATATCAAAGGTTTATTTTACTACTTATAGTGATAATTTCCTAATGATTTATAAGGGAATATTATTATTATTTGTTTGTTTTTGTTTATTTTTTGTTTGTTTTTACATCCCAATCAAAGTTTTCCTTATCTCCCCTTCTCCCAGTTTCTCCCCCCATCCTCCCCATCACCCTCTCTTCTCATCTGTCTCTTCAGATATGGGTAGGCCTCCCATGGATATCAGGCAGCCATTCTATATCAAGTTGCATTGATACTAGGCTCTGCCTCTTCTATTAAGACTGGATGAATCAGTCCAGTTGGAGGAATGGGTCCCAAAACAGGCAATAGAGCTAGAAACAGTGTCTGCTTTCACTTTTAATAATATTCACTTTTAATAGTCTCACAAGAAAACCAAGTTACACACTTCTAAAATATATGTAGAGGGCCTATGTCAGTCCCATGCAAGCTCTCTGATTGATGGTTCAGTCTCTGTGTGCCTCTTTGAACCTAGGTTAGTTTTTTTCTGTGTGCTTTCTTGTGGTGGCCTTGACCTCTCTGGCTCCTACAGTCCTTCCTCCCTTTTCCACAGGATTCTCCAATTTCTACTTATTTGTTTAGATGTGAATCTCTGCATTTGTTCCCATCATTTGCTAGACAGAGCCTCTCTGATGATGATTATGCTAGGCTCCCGCCCACAGAGTATCATTATTAATCATTTCATTGACTTTTTTTTCCAGTCATGTTTGGTTTTATTCTAGGTTTCTGGGGATATCCTACATCTAGGTCCTGGCCCTCAGGGGTAATCTCCCTCTTAGAGTATGGGCCTCCACCTGGGGCAGTCATTACTTGGACAGTCCCACAATTTCTGTACCACCTTTACCAAAGCACATGCTATAGGCAGTAGAAATTGTAGGTGTAAGTGTCTGTGGCTGGTTGGGGTCCCAGTCCCTCCACTGGAAGTCTTTCCAGGTTACAGGAGATGACCAGTTCGAAGCTAGGGTCACCCTGGTAGATTCTTGGGAATTTCCATTGCTCTAGGTTTCTACTTCATTACAAGAATGCCCCAAGATTCTACTTCTCTCCCAGTATTCTCTCCCTTCATCCTCTCCCAACCTGATTCTTCCTGTTTCCATTCATACTCCCGCTTCGAGCCTCTTCCCTCCTGACATCCACTGGGAATGTCCATTCCATTTCTCCTTCACAGTGAGATTCATGCATTCTCCACTCAGCTCTCCTTGTTACTTAGCTTTTCTGGGTCTCTGGATTGTAGCATGGTTATCTTACTTCACAGCTAATAGCCACTTCACAGTGAGCACATACAATGTTTGTCTTTCTAGGTCTGAGTTACCTCACTCAGGGTGATTTTTTTCTAGTTCCATTTGCCTTCGAATTTGATGATGTCATTGTTTTTTACTACTGAGTAATTCTCCATTGTGTAAATGTACCACATTTACTTTACCCGTTCTTCTGTTGAGGGACCTCTAGGTTGGTTCAAGTTTATGGCTATTAGGAATAAAGTTGCTGTGAAAACAGTTGAGCAAGTGCCTTTCTGGTATGGTGGAGCATCCTTTGATTATATGCCTGAGTGTTTTTGCTGGGTCTTAATGTAGTTTGATTCCCAGTTTTCTGAGAAACCACCATATTGATTTCCAAAGAGATTGTACAAGTTTGCACTCTCACCAGCAGTGGAGGAGTGTTCCTCTTGCTCCACAACGTCTTCAGCATAGTCTGTCACTTGTATTTTTGGCCTTAGACATTCTGACAAGTGTAAGATGGAATCTCAGTGTCATTTTGACTTTTATTTCCCTAATAGCTAAAGATGTCAAACATTTCTTTAAGTGTTTCTTTGCTGAAGTGTTTCTTCTGTTGAAAAGTCTTTGTTTAGGTCTATACTCCATTTTTAAGTGAATTATTTGGTATTTTGATGTCTAGGTTCTTGAGTTCTTTATATATTTTAGATATGAGCCCTCTGTCAAATGTGGGGTTGGTGAAGAAGATCTTTTCCCATTTTGCCATTTTGTCTGTTTGATAGTGACCTTTGCCTTACAGAAGCTTTTCAGTTTCATGAAGTACCTACCATTCATTAATTGTTAATCTTAGTGTCTGCATGATTGGCTCAGGAAGTTGTCTCCTGTGCCAATGACTTCAAGGCTATTCCCAACTTTCTCTTCTATCATGTTCAGTGTGTCTGGTTTTATGCTGAGGTTTTTCATCCACTTGGACTTAAGTTTTGTTCAGTTTGTTAGATATGGATTTATTTGCATTCTTCTTCATGCTGACATCTAGTTAGACCAGCACTACTTTTTGAAGATGCTTTCTCTTTTTAATTGTACAACTTTGGCTTCTTTGTCAGAAATCAAGTGTCCATAGGTGTGTTGATTTACTTCTGGTTCTTTGATTCAATTCCATTGATCAACCCGTCTGTTTTTATATCAATACCACCCTGTTTTTATTACTATAGCTCTGTAGTACAGNTTGAAATCGTGGTTGATGTTACCATCAGAAGGTTTTTTTTTCTTTTTTTTATTGTACAGGATTTTTTTTTATAGCTATACAGGGTTTTTGTCTTTGCATATGAAGACAAGTATTGTTCTTTCAAGGCCTGTAAAGAACATGTTAGAATTTTGACAGGGATTGCTTTGAATCTATAGATTACTTTTGGTAACATGCCATTTTCACTATGTTAATACTGCTGGTCCAAGAACATGGGAGATCTTTCTTCTAAAATTTGAAGTTCTGGTCATATAGATCTTTCACTTGCTTGGTTAGAGTAACAGTCAGATATTTTATACTATTTCTGGCTATTTTGAAGGGTGTTGTTTCCCCGATTTATTTCTCTGCCTGTATTTGTTATCATTTGTATATAGGAGGGTTATTGTTTTTTTAGATAATTTTATATCAAGCCATTCCACTGAAGGTGTTCTGTTCTCCCATTGGCTCTCTCAGCCCAGATACATCACTTCCTCTACCTGCTCAGCTCTGTCACTTCCTGTCTGTCTGTATAGGCCTCCAGACCTCTATAGTTAGTGCTGGGATCAAAAGCTTGTGTCACCATGCCTGGCTCTGTTCCCCAGTGTGGCCTTGAACTCAAAGAGATCCAGATGGACCTCTGCCTCCTGAATGCTAGGATTAAATACATGCACTACCATTGCCCGACTTCTATGTTTAATATAGTGGCATCTACATGATCATGAAAATTAAAATATATATATATATTAATCTTATAAATTTTGATATAAAATTCACACCTTAAGAAAAGTTTTAAAGAATGAAATCAGAACCATAGAATTATGAGATTTGTGACAATAGACTAGTCCCTTTATTTTGGATTTCTTCTGTCCTATATCAGATGGCTCTTCTGACATGATATAGATATTTTGCAATTTTTTTAACAAGCATGCTTGGGTTTAGAGAAGGAGAGAGCCGTTCTCCAACTCCAAAGCCAGCTTTAATTTTTAATTGAACTGGGACTGTGTAAAGTGTCTGTAAAGAGGAGCAGAAACAGATATTTAGGAAGACTCATGAAATTTTATATGTGATATACCAGTGGGCCAATTTACTCTTTTTCTTGGGACTTTTTTTTTCTGCATGATTTGTCCCTTTTCTTCAAATGTTTTCTTTGTCCAGTATTCTTCAGATTCTTTAACTTTTGTTCTCCTGAAGGACAAAATCAAAAACCCTTCCCCAACCCTAACTTTGGGTTGGTTACATTTTTGGAAGTTATATCTGATTAAATGAAAAACATTTGTTAGTGGTATAAGTTAATTTAAATTGAATGGTTATGCTGGTCAATGAACTAAAACCTTTTCTAATTAAAAGGTCTCTCTTGTTCAAATCAAACCTTTATCAATTTTGATGGTATCCGTAGCTTATCTTCTTCTGAAGAAACAAAAGCAAAATCTCAGCCCCAATGTAATACATCTACTGGTTTCCATTCTGAGGTCAGCATACCTTTAAAGTATATAGGCTGATTTAATTCTCTAGTTTTTTCTATTTCCCAATGTCTCTGCAACGTTGTTCCTTCCTCTTTAGCATTGAGAAAACTGGAAGTTATTAGAGTATTATGTAATCTATTTCTTGGGGTTTTGGTTACCATTTTCTGTTAATTTAGCATACACTTTAGAGTTCAATTTGACATTTCTAGGACTGCTTCGTCTGTAGGCTTATGTGGTATACCTCTAATGTATTTTATATTGTAATAAGCAAAAAATTGTTTCATTTTACCAGAGACATATTCTGGAGCATTTTCAATTTTAATTTGCACAGGTATGCCCATGATGGCCATGACTTCTAGCAAATGTGTAATTATAGAATCAACCTTTTCAGAACTCAGAGAAGTTGCTCATTGAAATCCTAAATAGATATATCAATGGTGTGGTGTATATATTTCAATTTTCCAAATTCTGCAAATGGAAACCCATCCATCTGCCAGATTTCATTCCTCTGAGTAATGTTTGGTTACACCCTGCTGGTAGTTGGGCCTAATTATAAAAAGAACAAGTAGGACATTTCCTTATAATGTCCTTGGCTTGTTGCCAGGTTATGAAAAATCCTTTTTTAAACCCTTGCTATTGACATGAGGTTTTTTTTTTATGAAATTCTGAGGTCTTCAGACATTTACTATCAATAGCTTTTCAATCTCATCATTACCTTGTGCTAGATGTCCTGGCAGACTCATATGGTTCAGATGTGAGTTATACATAAGGGATGCTTCCTATTCCTGATTATATCTTCTAACTGAATAAATAGCAAAGTTAATTCTGACTCATCAGGNATAAATTCTGCAGTCTCAATGTATAAGACCACCTTTTCCGTATACTGAGAGTCAGAAACTATGTTGAGAGGTTCTAAAAAATCCATTAATACCATCAGATTAGCATATAATTCCAATTTTTGAACAAATTACCAGAACTTTGAACTACTTAACAATTTTCTGATTTGTAATTTGCCTTTCCTTGTTTGTTTCCATCTGTATAAAATGAAGGGACTTTAGATATTCTTGTTTCCCATACAATGCAAGGTAGTTGAATCCAATCAACTCATTTTATAAGTTGAATTCTATGGCTTTTGGGATATTTGCTGTTAATCTCTCACAAAAAAAATTACTGCAATCTCTTTTCCAAGGTTCACTATCTGCCCATATTTTGTCAATGTCATCCTTAGTTAAAGGTACTACAATTTTGACTAGGACTATTCCTGCTAATTGACGAAGAATCAATTTTCGTTTTAAAATAAAGTCAGAGATCTTTTCTATAAGTTTTTAATTTTTTCCTCTGTTTATTTGGTAGAAATATCCATTCCAATATATTATCTTCCCTTTGCATTAAAATTCCTGTAAGAGAATGCTTAAAGGGTAAAATAACCAAAATTCAATCAAGCTTTGGATCCACATGATCCACATGTGTATCCGATATTTTCTTTTCCACCAAGGCCAATTCTCTCTCAGCTTCAGCTGATAACTCTCTTGGACAATTTAAGTCCTTGTCACTCTCAAAGGTTTTGAACAAATTACTAAGGTTATCTTTTTTCACCCCAACAACAGTCTGTAGATGGGAAATGTCTCCAAATGATCTTTGAATGTCATTAAGTGTCTGTAATTGATCTCTCCTAATTTGCACCTTTTGGAGTCTATTTTTTTGGAGACCTATTTTAGAACCTAAAAAATTAATAGAATCTCTTCTTTTTATCTTTTCAGGAGCAATTTGTAATCCCCAATAAGGCAAAATTTTCTTTGCTTCTTCAAACATTCTTTTTGAAGAAACATGCATTTGAATCAACTAGTAAAATATCATCCATGTAATGTTAAATTGTAGATTTAGGAAATTGCTTATATATTACTTCCAATGGCTGTGATATAAAATATTGGCAAAGGGTTGAGCTATTTAACATTCTCTGTGGGATAACCCTCCATTGATATCTCTTAACTGACTGAGAATTATTATAAGCAGACACCATTAAGACAAATCTTTCTCTGTCTTTTCTTTTAAGGGTATTGAGAAGAAACAGTCTTTTAAATTGATAACTATAAGAGGGCATCCTTTAGGTAACACAGTAGGCAAAGGAATTCCAGATTGTAGAGAGTGCATTGGCTGAATTACCTTGTTAATTGCTCTTAGATCTGTTACCATTCTCCATTGACCAGATTTGTTTTTAATAACAAATATAGGAGAATTCCAAGAGCTAGTTGATTCTTCAATATGCTGAGCATTTAACTGCTCTTGTAACANNTCTTCCAAGGCCCGCAGTTTCTCTGTTGTGAATGACCATTACTGAACCCATAAAGGATTGTTTGTTAACCATTTTAAAAGCAGAGCTGTTGGTGTCTGAAACATCAACAACTGTTCTACCCTGTTCTTTTACAATCTGGATGGCTCCTCTTGTACCACGTCTTCCATTGTACCTGGGTTCCAACCTATAAAACAGCTGTAACCAAATCTTTCCAGACTTGAGGGATAATTCAATTACAAGTTGACCATGAGTTTAACATCTGCTTTACAAACAGAGAATGAATGCCATATGAGTCCAATTAGGTCATACACAGCCTTGAGCATTTGGCGATTCATGTAAGATTACCAGATAGATTAATGTTGGCTACTTGAAAGCTTTAAGCTGTTTCTCTGTAACTGTGAGATAGGGTCACCTTTAAATTCTTCTGTCTGGGTCTGAATATCTCTATGATATGTTTCAACAATTTTTTTTTTGATTTTTCGAGACAGGGTTTCTCTGTGTAGCTTTGGCGGCGCCTTTCCTGGAACTCACTTGGTAGCCCAGGCTGGCCTCGAATTCACAGAGATCTGCCTGCCTCTGCCTACCGAGTGCTGGGATTAAAGGCGTGCGCCACCACCGCCCGGCTACAAATTTTTATATAATTTTTATCTTGGTGTTCATATCAACCAACCTTTTTAATGCTAAAATAAAAATGTTCAAACAAATAATATTCATAATTGATGTTATGGAAATCCCATCAACATTAATTATCCTCTTATTTAATTGTTCCATTTTCAGATAGCATAATGTGTTATTATGCTATCTGAAAANAGAGACCACATTTCCTCAGTTGTAAAAATGTTTCCCATTTTTTAATGTGAGGAAAATAGTCTTTTATTTAATTTCTCCCTTTAAGATAGTGACTCAACAAGTCTGCCCTCTACGTAGAACAGTAGAAGCCTGAGGGAGTTTCAAGGCAGGTACCTAGTGTGGTACAGCCTGAGATGGGAATCCAGAGAGAGCCCACAACTCACCAGGAGAGAAGAAACCAAAGAGACTCCAGCCCACATTGAGTGAAGACTCTGGCCATGTGAAGCTCGGGCCTGAGCCCCAGGCAAATAGCATTTTTGTAAATTCGTGCCACAAACATTGGGTCACCAGATGTAACATGAATTGTTAAACAGTTTCATTAATAAAAAACTTGGAGCCAGATATTGGTGTGGAAACTGAAAAATCAGAGAGCAAGCCAACCACATCTTACCTCTAGGAAATCCTCAGCCAAAGGGAGAGTTACTTCTTGTATACTCACACCTATAGACCTTCTGTGCCCGGCCATCTTACTTCCTCTCTCCATCCAGCTAATTCACTTTTCTTTCTGCCCAGGTCTATCACTTCCTGTCTGTCTGTACAGACCTCCAGACCTCTATGAGTAACTAGTGCTGGGTTTAAAGATGTGTGCCACCATGCCTAGCTCTGTTCCCAGTGTGGCCTTGAACCCCCAGAGACCTGGATGTATCTCTGCCTCCCAAATGCTAGGATTAAAGTCATGTGCTACCATTGCCTGTCCTCTATGTTCAATATAGTGGCTGGCTTTTTTCTCTGATCTCCAGGCAAGCTTTATTTGTTAGAGCACACAAATAATATATCACCACAGTTCCTAATATGATTTGTAGCTCTTATCATTAAAGTATGAAGAAATACAATATATCCATCTGTATAGATAAATATGAGCATACTCATTAAATGCAAAGACTATAACCTAGCTAGCAGAGGTCAAGACTTCAGTTTACCTCCATGGTCCTGAAAATACACACATTGAAAGTCACATAAAGATTGAATACAAATTACTTCAAATTCAATCTGTATAATTTTAATTGTTGTCTCACTAATGAATAACCATGCTTTGCTGTGTGAGATGGCAAAGAATAGTTTATGCTGAAGACATATGTTTCTACCTACATGACTAAGTAAGTTGACTTCCTACTGTATTTTGGATCATATTGGATGATATAACTCTACCAGCATTTGCTGTTCAGTGGAAGCTAAAAGACAGAAACTACTTAGGGATTTCTTTGATGCTGCAGACACAAAACTCAAAATGTAAAAGAGCCTCTGAATAGTAAACATGATAAGTAGCCCTAGTCTCCCCCCACCATGTTCTATAATTAAAATGATAGAACCATGATTTCACTAATTTAAGGGTATCGCCATATTTACTTTGTAAAAAAAGAAATGTGAAGATACAAATATGAAGTCAGGTACATATATCAGTTAAGATGAATCTTAAAGGGTCTTATTAATAAAAAACTCAGAGCCATATTGAGGTAAACTCTGAAAGATCAGAGAGACAGAACAAGCCACAGCCAACCTCACCTCATCAACTCCCCAGCTCATCTTCTTTCCTCAGACTGCAAGCTTCTGAGTCCTCATCCAAATGGATCTCAGCTGAATGGTTGCTCAAAGCCTGAAAGCTTAAAAAGCCTGAGAAAACTCTAGTTTCTGGTCCTCATGCCTTATACACATTTCTGCTTCCTGCCATCACTTCCTGGGATTAAAGGCATGTTTCCTTCCCAAGCAAAGACATGGGACATCAAGTGTTGGGATTAAAGGTATATACCACCATGCCTGGCTCTGTTCCTCGTGTGGCCTTGATCTCACAGAGATCCAGATGGATCTCTGCCTTCCTAGTGATAGGATTAAAGGCATGTATGAAACCACTTTCTAGCCTCTATGTCTAATCTAGTAGCTGTTTTGTTCTCTGACCCAAGATAAATTTTTTAAGGTGCATAATATATCCACCACATTTCCCCATTTTTGTCTAAAATAATAAATGATGGTTATAACTAAATAAGGAAAATTACATACAATAAGTATATACAATATGTATAGTCAAAAATTACATTAACAATATCTAGTCCATTAACATTTGACAGATTCAGACAAAAAACTCCACTATATATATTAACAATGTCCAGTCCTTTAACATTTGACAAATTCATACAAAAATTTCATTACTTATCATATTTTGGTGAGTCCAAAATTTGTATACAATATACAAAAATCCAATCCAATGTTAAATATTTAAAATTAGTAGTTGCCTTTTAAAAGTAGATTCAATAATCTTTTTTAACTTATCATGCATCCTCTCTTTTTTTGTTTCCAGAGTAGCTTTAATAATCTACCTTTTAGCTTATCTTATCTATATCCTCTTTTTTTTAAAGTGAAGTCAATGATCTACCCTTTACTCATCATTTCTATATCTTTTTCTTCAAACAAGAACCTTAAGTCTAACCTTCTTTGTTTAGCTTTTGTTCTGAATATTAATTAACAACTTGTAGCCAACCATCATAAACAATGACAATAGCCATAACTCATTAAATAATCAAAAATCCAACCTCCCCACTTCTTGGGAATGTAGGTATCAAAATTGTGTTCTAAAAATTACTTGTTGCTATCTGGGGGTGACAGCAGCTTTAGGGAATACTGAAAAGAATTTTTTGGGTTAATTTGCAAGTCCTGAGAGAGTTGCCTGTATCATTTTTCTAGTATCTCTATAATGGGAAAGTGTAGGGCTTGTCTCAAGTCCTTGTTCAAATAGTCTGTCAGGCTGGATCATCTCAGCTAGTCATGTTGAAATTATCCTGAGCAGTTTGTAGTCCAAAGCCAATCTTTAGGTGGTGTTAATGGCTCTATCTTAATGGCTCAATCATATCGATGTGGAATCATTGTTGTGGGATCCCATCAACATTTTGGAAATTTCAAAGTCACTGATAGAGGTGGTCATCGTTCACTGCAGATTTGTGTGTGTGTGTGTGTGTGTGTGTGTGTGTGTGTGTGTGCCTCCGTGTGTATTTGGAACACTAGCAATTATATCTGTTGCAGAATCATGTCTCACAGCCAATCTCAAGTTTGCAATGCAACAGGTTCCATTCTTCTTCAACAAGATAGTGTTTGATTTCAAATCTCTGTGAGCAATAGCTGGCTTTCCTTGGGTACCAATATTGTCCAAGTGAAGATGTACAAGATGGATTGCCACGGACAGAGTGAAATCTGAAAGAGATCAATGCTCACGGAAATCCCACACCAGCTACAGCTGAGTCCATGTGCCATTGTCTTTGTTGTCTGTTACTATAAATCCTAGGATGTTTTCATGGCATAACATCACATTCTGATAAGTTTCAGACTCTGGGAACCATGAATGTTCTTCCCTAGAAAAGAATATCTCCACAGCAAGTTCTTCTCCCCACCACTTGCCTCGCCAAACTTCTCCAAACTGACCTTTGCCAATGCTTTCTTGTAACAGGATGGTCCTGGGAATTGTTTTCTGAACAAGCATCTGTACACACTTAATCCCCAGTAACAGTGTTGCTGCTACGAACAAGGTAAGAAACAGCCGGCAATGCAGAGCCTCCTCCATGGTCTTGTTGCCACAGTTTGTGGCCAGGCCCTGGCTGCAGCTTTTCCTCAGCAAGCCTCCCAGGCTGGCCTCAAACTCTGGATCCTCCTGTCTCTGCCTCCTTCAGCAAATCCTACTGGCTGAGTGCATTTTGGGCCTGAACTAAGGACTGAAAGGCCACAGGCAAGTGGCTTTTTCAAGAATTCATACAACCAAGTTGGGTGCCAACTGTAACATAATTCTTAATCATGTTAATTAAAGTTCTTGTTTGAAAAAAAAGAGGATATAGATAAGAAGTAGATTATTCAACTATTAGGATATGAAAAAAGAGTTAGTAGTAGTCAGTCATTACAATTGAACTTGTAGTCATATTAGGTGTTTTCAAGGTTAAGCAGAGACACATTTTAGATAGACAGGTTATCTTCAAATCCTTCAGAGACCTGAAGAATATGGCATTTAAAATGTTTTAATAATTTAGATTTTTTCTTTTTATGACTATAAGACATGTTGGCTCCTGACAGCACCAATTTCTTTCAGAAAAGATATGGACATTGAAGAGACTATATGTGGACTTTCATGTGGCAAAAATTAGCCACTGGGCAAGAAAGTGCCCTCGCATTGACTGCTGACAGTATGCTATTCAAAATCTACAAACAAGATACAAAACAAAGGACTGATCTTTGCCAAGACAAGTGTGGTTGCAGCTTTGGCAACAGGCATTCTATGAGGCCAAGACAATATGGCNCCATCGCTAAAGTGGCTTTGTAATCTGGAAAAGGTACAATGCCTCTTCCTTTTGAAGGCAGCTGAACAGACAGCTATTGGTGTGCTGTGGAACAGTATCTGGAACAATTATTCTTGGAGGAGTAACTAGACTGATAGTCTGGCCTCTCAATGATAGACTGACATTTAATAAAGAAGATGAAGCTACCTACAAGCCGAGAAAAATGGGATGCCAAGATAAAACTTCCCACAAACTGAAAAATATGGGAAGCTGAATTCCAAAAATACCAGCAATTTCCAGAATTTAAAATCTTGAATCATGATCGGACACTGGCAAAATTCAAGTTTATCTGGTACATGAATAGTTGTATTGAATGTGGGATCCAGCTGTAGATCTTGTGTACATCCTGCTTCACAAATGAGTCTGTCACATATGCTAAGCC
>LZPO01067133.1:23448-41008 GCA_001675575.1 Neotoma lepida
TCAACTCACAATTTTTTTTGGAAGTCTCTTGTTTGCACTTCCTGATTTACTAGATAATGTTATTTCCTTCTCGGGTCTCTGAGGGAGTGGAAGATTAGACAATTATAGCTATAATTTTCTTTGTTAAGATATTCAAAAAAAGTATAAATTGTATAAATTTAAAAGATATCATAAGGTAGTTTTCTATTACAAATATAAGATAGAAACTAAATTGGGTATATTTAGAACTCACCAAAATAGGATAAATAATGGAATAATTTCTCTGAATCTGTCAAATGCAAATTGACTAAACATTGTTGAGGTATTAATTGCTTGTATATATTATATATAGTTATTGTACTTATTCTGTATAGTTTTTCTTATATTAGTTATAACTTTTTAAAAATTTTTTATTGTTATTAGACAAAGAGGGGAAATGTAGTATTTTATGTGTGTCTTCCAATAAAATTTATCTGAGGATCAGATGAACAAGGTCAGCCTTGCAATGTTAGCACACACCCTTAATCCTATCACCTAGCAGGCAGGGCCTGTCTGGGTCTCTGTGAGTTCCAGTTCACACTAGAGTCAAGCATGGAGACACACAGCTTTAATCCCAACATCAACCATAGAATTCTGGAGGTCTACACAGACAGACAGGAAGTGATGTAGCTAGGCTGAGAGAGCCAATGGGAGAATAGAACAGAAAGGGATATAAATATGGAGATATAGGAAATCACACATTCTTTTGGAAGCAATGGTGTTGGTAAGGTGAGGCTGGTAGCTGTTCCTAATTTCCTCTGATGTCTGTCAGATTTTCACCCTGTTTCTGGCCCTGTGCTTTTATTTAACAAGACCGTTTAGAAATTAGTCTTACAAAGCCCTGCCTTCTTTCATACAAAATAGCTGTAACTCTGTCAAAAAACTCCAAGATTCTAAAGCAATTGCTTGGTCTAAAGTATGGAATTGCCTAATATGTCTCAATGTAACAGAGATCCCTTTGATACTTAACATTTTATCCTGCAAAGAAAATGTAGCCTGCTCATGTTGAATATGTAACAGGGATTGGAAATAAGATATAATAATTTCAATCAAAAAGGGAAAATACTAAGTAAATAGTAGTTATCAGTCCATAGAAACTCTGAAATCCCACTGCAAAGAGTTCTAGAAGGACTAAATAGGTAATAGTATTTCAATTCATTTTTTATTACAAAACATAAACATGGAATGGTTTTGGAATTCTGGGACAAATTAATGAAAAACCACCAGGGACACTCTTAGAAAAGTCTTGCAAAATTGCAGAAGTGATTGTTTAAGGTGAACAACTGACATCTTGTTGTTTAGTTGTATAACATTTGGCAGAATTGTAATGCAAAGAAGCTTTTCAGATCGAAATGTACCAAAACCCCAAAATTTTACCAGAGTTCTCTCCAGAAAGAGTACTGAAAGTATCCATAGGAAGTTCCTAGAACATTGATGATGAATAACTTCAGGAGTTATATGGGTTGCATGAGAGGTTGCTAATGTGATGATGTCAGGCTTTAAAGATAAAATATAAGCCTTGAGGTTGGAAAATGAACTATGTTACCTAATCTTTGTGTTAATATAAAAATCCTGTAATAAAACAAAACTTAAAAACCTAAAGCTACAATTGGTATCAAATATGTAGATATAGGCTCAATCAGCATGATGGTTACTTTTCTGTTGCGATGATAAAAATGTTTTGACTAAAAGCAATTTAAGGAAGAGTTCAGAGTTGATTTGATTTATATGTCCAGAAGAATAAAAGTCCATAATGGCAAAGTGGATGCCACAGTATCAAGGAGCAGGCATGGGAGCTGGAGTGCAAAAACTAGCATCTTCAATGGCAACCATAAAGCAGTGTGTGTGTGTGTGTGTGTGTGTGTGTGTGTGTGTGTGTGTGTGAGAGAGAGAGAGAGAGAGAGAGAGAGAAAGAGAGAGAGAGATCAAACTGAAATTAGGAAATGGTCTTTTACTCTCAAAACCTGTCTCCTTATAACATAATTTTCCCAGCAATTTCCCACAACCCAGACATCGCCACAAGGTGCCATCACTTGGAGACAAAGTTTCCAAATATCAATGATTATGGGTAGGCAGAGATATCATTCAAACCAACACAGTCTCAAAAAGAACAGTACAGGAACTTGTAGAAGGTTTTTTCTGTCCCACCAGTTGCTCCTCAAATAACCAGAGATCTAATATTATATATGCTTGATCAATAGCTTAGGCTTGTTTTTAGCTAGCTCTTATAAGTTAAATTAACCAATTTCTACTAATCTATATGCTGACCTGAGGGTTGTTTACCTCAAGTACATACTTCCTATTCTGCTCACTCTGCAACACATGACATCTCCTCAGACTCTGCCCTTCTTCCCAGATTTCTCCTATTCTGGTTCTCCTGCCCAATCTCTTCTTGTACAACTATAGGCTAGACTACTCTTTATTAACCAATGAAAGTAATACACAATTAGAGTGTGCAAAGATTGTTCCACAGNGTAAACTCAAAAAGTTTCTCTAAAAAAGAAACACACTTTAATAACCCCTATCAAAATTACCCAAACTAAAGCAAAAAATATTCATACTTATATATTAAAAATAGGAAAAGCTAGGAAGACACTTCAATTGACAAATTCCTTTCCATGCAGTCATGAGGACCAGCATGCACAGGAAAATGAAAATATTAGTTTTGATCATACATGTGTATAATCTCTGAAATGAGACAGTGGATATTAGTTAAACTGGAGATCTGTGGGTTTAGTGGATATCTTTGTGTCACAAAATCAGGAGGGACTGAAAATAGCATCTGACATACACATATATGTATTCACATGTGTGCCTATATACATAAAAAGAGAGAGAGAGAAAGAGAGAGAGAGAGAGAGAGAAGTTACTTGAAAGCTAGAGAATCAGTAAGAAACACTTTATTATCTGTGATGATATATTGTGTGCCCCAATATGTTGTGCACACTAATAAAGCTTATCTCAGGATCAGAGGAAAAAGTCAGCCACTACATTAAACATAGAAGTCAGGCAATGGTAGCACACACCTATTATCCTAGCATTTGTGAGGTAGAGATCCATCTGGGTCTCTGTGAGTTCAAGGCCACACTGGGGTAGAGAGCCAGCCATGGTGACACACAGCTTTAATGCCAGCACTAACCATAGAGGTCTGGAGGTCTGTACAGACAGACAGGAAGTGATGTAGTTGACAGAGAGTGAGTGATATGCAGAACAGAAAGACATATAGGCATGGGTATACAGGAAGTAGCTCTCTTTGGCTGAGAATTTCCAAGTGGTAAGACCATGGCTGGCTTCTTTCTAATTTTCTGATCTCTCTTTTAGCNCCAGTAAGTGGCACTGGGGTTTTATTAATAAGACTAATAAACAATTTGTCTTATATCTTGTGGCCTAAAGTTTGTAGCACAAATTCACTTAAAAGCCACTTGTGACCTTACAGGCCCCATGCTCAGGCTCGAGCTGCCTGGCTCAGGCCCAAGGTGTGTATGCAGCAGGAGTCTCCACCTTATGTGGGCCAGAGTCTCTTTGACTTCTTTCCAGGTGTGTTGTGGGCTCTCTTAGAATTCCCATTTCAGATTGCTATCAAACTAGTTAGCTTTCTTGAAATTCCCTTGGAGTTCTACTGTCTATGCACTCAGCAGATTTGTTGAGTCAATTAAGATATCTTAAAGTAAGAAATTAGTCAAAAAAGATTTTTTTTCACTCCTTAAAAAGTGGGAAATATTTTTACAATGGAGCAAATTTGGTCTCTATTTGATAACACATTAGGTGCTCTGAAAATGGAACAATTAAATAAGAGGAAAATTAATGTTGATGGGAATATATAACATTAATTATGAATATTAATTGTTTGATCATTTTTATTTTAGCATTAAAAAGCTTCATTAATTTGAGATAATAGTTTTAGAAAAACTTGTTAAAACAAATTATAGAGATGTTCAGACACAGACAGAAGAATTTAAAGGTGAACCTATCTCAGCATTGAATTATATGGTTACAGACAAACAGCCTGTTCTCAAACCAAACTTAATCTATCCAGTAATCTTACAAGAAATGCCAAATGCTCAAAGGTGTATACAAGCTAACTGGACTTCAGTAGAAATGTTAGACTTGAGGAGATTTAAAAAAGCTATAGTATCATATGGCATGCATTCTCCATTTGTAAAGCAGATGTTAAACTCATGGTCAACAAACAATAGAATTATCTCTCATACTGGAAAGATTTAGTTACAGCAGTCTAGAGACTGGACCACATTTACAGTGGAGTACCTGGTAGAAAGAGGAGGCTAAGACCGTAGAACAACAATGTAGGGCCAGAGGTATGGATATTTGCCAAGATCAACTTCTTGGAGAAGGTGATTATGCTGATATACAAAGGCAATCTTTCTTTGATAACCACACCCTAATTCTATGCCACATGGGAGCCGTGAATGCATGGGACAGAATTGAAAAAGTAGGGAAGAAAATTGAATCATTTATGAAAGTTATACAGGGCCCAAAAGAAATTTTCACTGATTTCTTACAAAGGCTGTCTTCAGCAGTAAATAGAAGGATACCAAATTCAAAGCTAGACAGATAAAAATTGAATCTCTGACTTTTGAAAATGCTAATGCACAATGCAATNGGGTAATTAGTCCACTAAAGGCAAGATCAGCACCCTAGGAGGAATGGATCTGAGATACAATTAATATTGAATCTCATGACCATGATGATACATGGATAGGAGAGGTGATTTCCAGAGGTTTGAAGAAAAATAATAATGTCAGATGATTTAATTGTGGTAAATAAGGTCATCTAAAAAGGGACTGTAAACAGGCATTCCTAGAAATAATGTTATTTCAAGGAAAAATGGTAACAGAAGGTCCCTCCCTTATGGATTATGTAGAAGGTGTGGTAAAGGTAAACATTGGATTAATGAATGTAGATCAACAAGGGACACACAAGGTAATCCCTTGCCTTTGCAATTGAGAAATTATCTGAGGGGCCTCTCTCAGGTCCCCATGGCAAATTCATTTTGGTCCCTTCCTGCCACAATAATTGTTCCTTCCCAGAACAATTCAATAACCAAATGCCTATTATTAAAAAAAAAACATACTGCTCTGGATTATAGAACAGCTATAGAAGAGAGAACAATAAATCAAGAAAACCATAAATCAAAATTGATAAAGATTAGATTTTGAAATTCCCCAAAGTTAGAGTTGTGGAAAAATTTTGTTTATGTCTTTCAGGAAAATAAAAATAACCATCTTGAGGAATTTAAAGACAATTGGACAAATAAGCATCCAAAGAAGAAGTAAGAACTACCCAGAAAAAAATAACAAGGGAAGGAGTAATGTGACCTAATGAAATCTCTGAAGTCTCCAAAAAAGATGATGAGACCACACAAGGATGATTCCATCAGGATAATGGTAATACCACTAAGATGACAAACACTACCCAAAGAGCAGTTTTGGACTACAAACTGCTCAGCACAATTTGAAGATGGCTAGTTGATATCCTCCAGCCTCACAGACTATTCAATCAAGGACTTAAGACAAGCCTTGCATTTTCACATTATGCAGAGGCTAGACAACAAATGATACAGCTACCTCTTTCACGACTTGACAATTAACCCAAATTTTCTCTTTTAAGAATCCCCTAAAGCTGCCTTTGTACCCAGACAGCAAGAAGTAATTTTAAGAACATAATGCCCACATTCTCAAGTGTAGGGGTGGATGGTTTTTGGTCTTTCAATGGTTTGGGATAATTATCAGTGTTTAAGATGGTTGGTTACAAGTTGTTACTGTTAATGGTCAAGATAAAAGCTGAACAAAGGAGATTAGACTTAAGATTCTTGTTTGAAAAAAGGAAAAAGAGGTTTTATATTGGGGAAAATTATTAAAGCAACTCCACATAGTTAAAACATTAATTTAGGGATTTAGGGCAACTTACAGCATGTAAAGGGGTTGGTCACAGGGTCCAGGAGTGGTGAGGTGCAGTCCAACCGTCTTCTCTGGAGAATTCTGCTTGGTCCACCATCCAGCATCAAGGATCCAGGAACCAAGCAGGCCAGCATGAATGGATCTCCAGTCTTAAAAGCAACCTTCTCAGCCCACCCCAGAGGGAGGTCCTAGGTAGGCATGACAGTTACCACAAGCCTCAGTAGGGATTGTGCTTCCAGGTCAAAGCAGGAACTGCTGCCCACTACATCTCCCCCTTTTGTCTAAATAAGAAAATTCTAACCTAATACAAAACTATATACAATAGGAATGATTATCACATATTCTCCAGGAGGAATAAGGGATAATGACCTAGACAAGATGGAACTATAACCAACAGAAACATCATCAAACAAGAGACATATAGATCATTCCAAAAGGTGTCCTATCCTAAAGAACCTGAATCTAATACTTAATATGTTCTAGCTAAGATACAAGAAGATTATAACAATAACTGTTAGTCTTCAATACCATCAAAGACCTGAGAAGGAATTTAATAACACCTGAGAAACAGGAGAAGGATGCAAGCAACTTTCAGGAGTCTTGACAGAGTAGACAGAGACAGCTGGCAGCTTGGACAATCACCTAGAATTTCTCAGTATTGTTAGTGCATTCAAATTGGTGACAGTCCTAGCTTATCTGTCAGACCATTTTCAAAAGCAGGTTTTTTTTGAAAGACTATCTTATCCTGTCTTGGCAGAGTTCAATAGTTGCTTTTACTGTCAGCAGCTGAGGTAAGGGTAGTTCTTTGTCCAATAGGCCATTTTTGTGCCAAGAAGAAGACAAACTTCCAAATAGAAATGTCTCAGAAGCCCAACATTCTCTTTGGATCAGATCAGTGCTGTCAGGAGCAATTGTGTCTCACATCAACAGAATTCTAAGTTATCAAAACATTTAAATGCCATATTCTCTAGGTTTATGAAGTGTTTGAAGATTACCTATCCATCTGACGTATGTTTTTGTAAGTCTGGAGAACCTACCTAACATAACTGCAGACATGACAAGCATGAGTGATTATAATTCACTAAGTCTTCTCTACAAAAATAACTTAAGGACTAAGGCTTCACATAGATAAACAGTCTGTAAGCAGATGTACCATAAGGACAATGACCTCAAGATTGTGACAATACCCAAAATGGCTTAAACAGAGGTAGAAATGTATATATAGTGCAATATGCAATATAACAGAAATCCTAAATATACATCAATATACAAACACCCTAAAAAGAAGTAAAATATACTTACATATGACAAATACAATTTTACATTTGTATCAATATACAAAGTACTTCAAATAAAAGTAGAAATATATGTACATTACAACAAATATAGTTCTGCATTTGCATCAATATACAAATTATCCTAAATAGGAATATATAAGTGGTTTCATTTGTACTAATATACAAGAATCAATATCAGTGCAAATTATCTAAGGCTGATATTTTACTGAATTAGTTTTCTTGTAAATACAATAATCTATCTTAGTATCTTATATCTATCCATTCCCCACTTTCTTTTCTAAAAGAGAATACTGAGTCCACATTCTATTGTTCCACCCCCACCCCTACAACCATGCATTCATAAGCCCAAGAAAATGAAATATTTGGGAGAGGGGTGTTGTTTTCTTTTAATTACTTCCTGCTGTTTAGGGGACAATGGTATCTCTGTGGGGTGCTATAAGGAAGCTTAGATTATTAAGTCTCAATAGAGCTATCCATAGGATCTGCAGCTANTTTCAGAAATGAATAAGATTGTCTGAGATACTGTCTAAATGTGTAGTGTTATGGACCATCTTAGGACAGTCCTGAAGACTTTTCAGTCTGAGGCTGATCATGATTAATGTTCTTTGGCACCATGGCATCATTCTGGACTGAGTAGAGTTGTTGTTGTAGTCTTGGTGATGGGGTCCTATCTTCCTTCTCGAGACTTTAGAAATTGCTATTGGAGAAAACATTTTTTACTGTGGAAAATTTGAACACCAAAATGGAAAGTTTGAATTTAAAGATGACATGACACATAAGAAAGAATTATAAGAGAGTAAGAGTAAGCATGGAGAGAAATAGAATTTGGTGACAATGGTCCTCTTGTATTGGTTTTCTTCTGTCCCACACCAGGTGGCTCTTCTGGTATGAGACAGAATCTCTTAAATTTTTTCTTTTAGCAATATGCTTGGGTTTAGAGGAGGAGGGAGTCAAATTCCAACTCCAAAGCCAGCTTGATATATAATTGGATCAGTACTGTGATTCTTTTAGAGTTGAAGAGATACTTATGTTAGGCAGTGAGATTTTACTTAGTGTAGATTGGTACCAATAGATTCTTTTCTTATGCTGTAGATGTCTGGATATTCAAGAACTTATGATTTCTGGAAGATGGGTATTTCTATTATCCTGTAAAGACAAGAAAAACAAAACCCTGCCCCAACCCTTTGTTTCTTGTTTTTCTTACAACTTGCAGAGATGTCACATCTGTAGAGAAGCTTTTACTTCTCTTCACCGAGGGGTTTCTCCTGTTCAAATCGAATTTTTATTAATTTTGTTGGTATCCATAGCTTTTCTTCTGCAGAAACAAAAGCAAAACCCCTTCCTCAACATAGGATGTATCCTGGTTTCCATTCTGAGGTCAACACATCTTTGTAATAAACTGGTTGATTTAGCTCAGAAGTTTTGTCTGTCATCCAATGTCTTTCTGTAGCTGTTGTTCCTTTCTCATCAGCATTGAGAAAATTCAAGGTTAATAAAGCATTATGCAATCTAATTCTAGGAGTCATTGTTACCTGTTGCTGTTTATTTAGCACATCCTTTAGAGTTCAATTGGATCTTTCTATGATTGCTCGGCNTGTGAAATTTTGTGGTATACCTGTCACATGCTCTATATTGTAATAAGCAAAAAACTGTCTCATTTTATTGGAGACATATGCTGGAGCATTATCTGTCTTAATTTGTACAGGTATTCCCATGATGGCCATAACTTCTAATAAGTGTATAATCACAGAATCAACCTTTTCAGAACTCATAGGAGTTGCCCAGTGATATCCTGAATAGGTGTCAATGCTATGGTGTACATACTTTATCTTCCAAATTCTGAGAAATGAAATACATCCATGTGCCAAATTTCATTTCTTTGTATACCTTTTGGATTGCTCCCTGCAGGTAATGGAGTTTGATTATAGAAAGAACAAGTAGAACATTTTTTTTACAATATTCTTGGCTTGTTGCCAAGTGATGGAGAAATTCTTCTTTAAACCTTTGCTATTTACATGGTGTTTCTTGTGAAATTCTGAGGCCTCTAGCAAGTTATCTATTAACAACTGATCAATCTCATCATTACTTTGTGCTAGAGGTCCTGGCAGACCTGTAAGAGATCTGATATGTGTTATATATATATAGGATATTCCCTATTTCTGATAATTTCCAGCAATTGTATGAATAATGAAGTTAATTCTATGTTATCAGGAATTAATTCAGCAGTTTCAATATATAAAACAACTCTCTCTNAATATTGAGAGTGAGTGACTATATTGAGGTGTTCTGTGAAGTCCATCAATACAATAAGAATGGCATACAATTCTGCTTTTTGTACCGAGTTGTATGGATTTTGAACCACTTTATTTAAGTCTCCTGATTTGTGTCCTGCTTTCCCTGATGTATTTGCATCAGTATAGAATATGAGGGCTCCAGAAATTGGCTTTTGTCATACAATGTGAGGAAGAACCCATTTAGTCATCTTTATGAATTCTATTCTCTTGCTTTTGGGATAATGATTGTTAATCTCTCTCAAAAAGTCACTGCCGGCTCTCTGCCAGTATTCATTATCTTTCTATAGGGAGGAAATTTCCTCATTAGTTAAAAGTACTACAATTTCTGCTGGGTCCATTCCTGTCAACTGGCAAAGTCTTAATTTTCCTTTTAGAATCAAATCAGAGATCTTTCCTTTATAAGTTTTTAACTTCTTACTTGGTTTACATGGTAGAAATATCCATTCCAATATAATATCTTCCCTCTGCATCAAAATACCTGTGGGGGAATGTCTGGAGGGGAGCATGACCAGAATGCATTTAAGTTCTGGATTCACACGATCCACATATGCTTCTCGTATTATCTTTTCTACTAGAGCCAATTCCTTCTCAGCTTCGGCTGATAATTCTCTTGGACTATTTAATTTTTTGTCATCTTTTAGAGTACTAGCCAAATTTTGTAGTCCATCTTTAGTTATTTCCATGATACTCAGTAAGTTGGATTGCTTCCTAACAATTTTTGAAAATCATTAAGTGTCTGCAATCGATCTCTCCTTTGCTGTACCTTTTGGCATCTAATTTTTTGTAGCTCTATCTTATATCCTAAGTAATTAGTATAATCTCTCTTTGTATTTTTTCAGAAGCAATTTGTAGTCCCCAGTGAGGCAAAATGTGTTTTATTTCTTCAAACATGCTTTCTAATGTACTTAACTTTGGATCCGCTAATAAGATATCATCCATATAATGATAAATTATGGATTGTGGAAACTTGAATGGAGGATGAGCTGGTCAGCCTTGCTCTTCACTGCAGTACCAGCTCTTGGGCCCTTCCATTCCCTGCTGCTGTGGCAGGTGAGCTAACTTAAAATCAACACATACTAAATATGTGTATGTTTTTGTTCTAAGCTTTGGGGATTTATCTTTGAAAGTTTCTAGTGATGACATAAGTTGTTTTTCACCCAATGATTCCTTACATAATTTCACTATTCTTGGCACACAACATCAAAATAATGTATACATACATGTGAACATAAGTTGTTGTCACATTGGTTATATTTTCTTCCCTCAAATCCTCAAACCTAAATCTATTTTAGAGTATATGTTCTGGCAGAGTATTGTCCAAGAATCCTGGCTGCTTAAGAATGATGTTACAATTTGGCTTAAAAGAGATACTATAAACTTTCTAGTTCCTACCAGTAGGCTTTGAAAAACAGTTACTAGCTATCCCGTAATTTTCAGACTAAAGAGGAATTTTGCTGATGTTAAGGGTAGTATATAAATTCCATAATTGGAAAGACCAGAAGGCAACTGTTTATTTCTCCTAGACACTGCAGAGGGCATAACAATAAGTTCATATTTATTAAACTCAAATATAAAAATTAATTATATTAACTCATATACAATCATAATTCAATATATCTATTTTTCATTCATTCAAGTGTATATGACATATTTTGTATAAGAAACTGGGTGATAATCTGGGGTTGCATAACTGAAAAGAAATGCTCCAAACCTTCCATCCTATTAGACATTATATTCTAATAAAAAAAATTAAAAATGTTATATAACAAAGTTTGATTCTAGTTTGGAACAATGTTATAAAAATATAAAACAAAAATGCCTAGCAATCTTTGGGAAAAGTGTTTTAATTCTATAGTTTTTCATGAATTTATGAATGTCTTAGTGAATGGACATATTGAAAGAATAAGGAAAATAACACAAAGCTTGGTCTTTGGAAAAAAGTTCATTTTTTGTATGTGTTTTATTGTCTCATACGATATACTTGATGGCACTTTCCCCTTCCTCCACTCTTCCCAGTCCTCTCCAATCTCTTTTCTTCCCTAGATCCATTCCTTCTCCATTTCTCTTTAGCACAGAGAAGGCCTCCCTTGAATATAAACTCAGCACTGCACAACAAGTTACAATAAGACACGGCATAAACCCTTGTATCAAGGCTGGGTAAGGCAAACTATTAGGAGGAAAAAGGTCCTAAGAGCAGGCAAAGAATCAGAGAACCCATACTCCCACTCTATGATAGGAAAATGGTTCTTGTAGAAAGAACAGACATGATCAGAATTGGTCAAATATAAGCTCAGTGCACAGTGTTATCATCTAACCCTCTCAAAAAAAGAAAGCTCTTTTAAGATATTTGAAGTCAATTTTTGGGGGGTGTTTATTAGTTCCTTTTTATTTGATAAATATAATGGAACCATAGCATGAGTTGAACAATGACCAAATATACATATTAAGAAAATAATTTTGAATAGTCTTTGAAAATAATTTGAGGGTAGAGATTATGGGTAAGAGTTATTCTTTAAAAAAGATAAACATACACAAAATTTGTTGTGGGATAATGCTCTTATACATTGTAAAGATTACAGTGTACAAGATTGCACCATCAAATTGGTTTAATAAAATGCTGACTGGCCAGTAACCAGGCAAGAAGTATAGACAGATTGACCAGACAAGGAGAATTCTGGGAAGTGGAAGGGTGGATTCAGGAGTCACGAGCCAGATGTACAGGAAAGAAAATGAGAATGTTAGACTAAGAAAAGGTACCAAGGCACATGGCTAAACATAGATAAGAATTATGGGTTAATTTAAGTGTAAGAGCTAGTTGGTAATAAGCCTGAGCTACCAGCTAAGCATTTACAAGTAATATTAGCCTCTGAGTCAATTATTTGGGAACCGGCTGCTGGGTATTTGGGATCTAGAAGGCCTGAGAGAAACTTCTGCCTACAAAAATAATCTTTGAAATTAAGTCTGTACAACATAGAAATAAATTTAAATAAGAAAACTGTTTATGTATTTATTTCATTACTTAGAATTTTTCTGACAGCCATTTGCATAATAGGAAGGACAAAGTAGCAGCAATTACTCTTGATGCTTAACATAAACATGATATATTTTAAAATGGTTAATATATATATATATATATATATATTCTAATATAACAGAATCAGAGAATCAGAGATAAACAGGGAAACATTAAAACAGACACAAAAAATTATATTATTAGTGACACCTTATTTTTTAAATTAAGTTCCTCCTCCCACCTCTCCACCCATTTCCCCTCAACCTGTCCCCCAGTCACTCCTCCAAAAGGGTAAAGCATTTCATGGGGAGTTAACAAATCCGGTACATTAAGTTGTGGCAGGACCAAGTCCCTTCTCCTTGCATTAAGGCTGAACAAGGCATCTCACAACAGGGAATGGGCTCCAACAGCCCGCTTCTGCACCAGGGAAAGATCCTTGTTATATTTTGGAGATCATCCCTCTGTCAGATGTGGGGTTGGTGATGATCTTTTCCCATTCTGTACAATGCTGTTTGGTCTTATTGACCATGTTGTTTGCCTTATAGAAACATTTCAGTTTCAGAAGGTACCATTTATTAATTCTTGCTCTCAATGTCTGTGCTACTGGTGTTATATAAGTGGTCTCCTGTGCCAATGTGTTCAAGGATATTTCCCACCTTCTCTTCTGTCAGGTTCAGTGTAATTGGATTTATCTTGAGTTCCTTGATCCATTTGAACTCGAGTTTTGCACATGGTGATAGATATGGATCTATTTGCACTCTTCTACATGAGAAAATTCAGTTTTGCCAGAAACATTTGTCAAAGATGCTTTCTTTTTTCTATTGTACAGTTTTAGCTTCTTTCCCAAAACTCGGGTGTTCATAGGTGTGAGGATTTATGTCAGTGTCTTCAATTTGATTCCATTGGTCCACCTGGCTGTTTTTATGCCAACACCAAGCTGTTATTATTACTATTGCTCTTGCAGTAGAGCTTGAATTCAGGGATGGTGATGTCTCCAGATGTTCCTTTATTGTACAGGATTGTTATAGCTGTCCTGGGTTTTTATTTTTCCATATGAAATTGAGTATTGTTCTTTTAAGGTCTGTATAGAATTGTGTTGGGATTTTTATGAGGATTGCATTGAATCTGTAGGTTGCATTTAGTAATTTATTATTTTTACTCTGTTGATCCTACCTATCCATGAGCATGGGAGACCTTTCCATTTTCTGATATTATCTTCAAATTCTTTCTCAAAGACTTAAAATGCTTGTCATACAAGTCTTTCACTTGTTTGGTTAGAATTAATGCAAGATATTTTATGTTATTTGTGGCTATTGCAAAGGGTGATATTTCTCTGATTTCTTTTTCAACCCACTTATCATTTGTATATAGGAAGGGTACTGATTTTTTTTAAGTTAATCTTGTATCCTGCCACATTACTGAAGGTGTTTATCAGTTGTAGGAGTTTCCTGGTAGAATTTTTGGGGTCACTTATGTATATTATCATACCTTCTGCAAATAGCAAAAAATTGACTTCTTCCTTTCCTCTTGATCTCCTTTTGTTGTCTTATTCTTTTAGATAGAACTTTGAATGCTATAATGAATAGATATGGAGAAGGTGGACAGCCTTCTCTTGTTCCTGGTTTTTGTGGAATTCCTTTGTGTTTCTCACAATTTAATTTGATGTTAGCTCTTAGATTGCTGTAAATTACCTTTATTATGTTTAGGTATGTTCCTTGTATTCTTAATCTCTCCAGGATCTTACCATGAAAGGGTGTTGGATTTTGTTGAAGGCTTTTTCAGCATCTAATGAGATGATCATGTTTTTTTTTCTTTCAGTTTGTTTATATTGTGGATTACATTGACAAATTTTAATATGTTGAACCATCCTTGCATGTCTGGGATGAAGTCTACTTGATTATGGTGAATGATTTCTTTGTTGTGTTCTTGTATTGAGTTTGCCAGTATTTTATTGAGGATTTTTGTATTTATTGACACTTTGAAAATTTATATTTTATCAAAGTAGAAAAGCTAAGAGAAATGGACAATTTTATAGATTTGTTCAAACCAAATTTGAACCAAGTTAAGCAAGAAGTCCTCAGTACCTTAAACAGATCCCAAGCAAGCAAGTCACTTCTGATTTGAAGTCCCCAAGATCAAGAGGATTGGTAGCAAAATTATTCCAGAGTTTTGAAGCATTACAATCCAAACTTATTAAATTATTGAAATAAAATGGAAAAAGAAGGAATACCTTCAGTCTTCTTCTACAGAATTAGTGTTACTGTAAGACACATCAATAAATTAAAATTAAGATTCCATATCCCTGGTGAATATAGATATAAAATGATGGGTGGAGAGAGTTTTGGGAGATTCTGCAAGGAGCTGAGTGATGAGAAGGTTCAAAATATATTGTATGGAAATATTTTTTTTTCTGAAAAACTTATCAATATAATTTTTGCAAATACACTGTTTAAATATATAAGATTATCAACCATGATCAAATTAGCTTTATTCTGGAGAGACAGAATTATTGTTAAACATAGATAAATGTGATAAATCCTATGAGGAGGTTAATGGGCACACAATGCTCTTTCTTAATGTATGCTCATGTAGCACATCTACCCTAATTATCTATCTTTACTAAACATGTTTACAGTGGATTTTCCTGATCTACTGGCTATATGAGAGGCAAGAATAAAGTTTACAGTTTACTCAGTGCCTTGAAACTAGAGATAGGGTACACAAATATTTATTTACATACACACAAGTCACTGTAATCAGCATGATTACGTCAAAAATTATGTCTCATTTTGGAAAAGGACATTGATAAGNATATCTACATGTAAGTATGTAGATAAGTATATAATTAGATACATCAAAGAATGAATTGGATTATATTTAATGAGGGTGTAATACTCAGGAGCTGTGCTTTATTACATTTTCTAGAAGAATTTACTTTGGAGATATCCAAATGTTCTAACATACTTGTTAAATTTTTACTAAAACCCATGTACAGAAAACTGAGAATGTACTTAGTTATTTTACAATTACTGTCAGGGGGATCTTTTAAACTGTATGATTAAAGTAAGAAAATTACTAGATAGAGATGTTCAATATTTATTTCAATAAACTTCAGTACTGTGTATGTCCACACATACCATATAGTAGTATGATGAACTCAACAGTAATATCAGACTAACATCCATTTCTTGATTTCGACTATAACATAGTTAAAATTAGAAACAAAAATCAAAATAACCCATTCTTGTATTTAAAACCTAAAAGGGGAGAGAAAATGTTTTTAGATCCTGTTAATGAAACAATATTGTTGACTTTGGAGAATTTTAGAAACTGCTATTTCTTGAGCATTTAAGAAAATATCTTAGTTTATTTTCCTGTTACTGTGGTAAACACCATGACAATAAACAACTTAGGTGGATAAAGTTTCTCTAATTGCACCTCAAGGTACTGTGCATCATGGTAGGGAAGTCAAGCCAGCAAAACCTTCTTAAAGCATCTAGTTAAATAGTGGAGAGTGAGGANCAAGACATGCTTGCTGTGTAGTGTGTCTCTAATTTACAGTTCACATACTCTCCTCAGGAAATGGTTCCACCCATACATTGTATGTCTCCTCACTTCAATTAATGTAATCAAGATAATTCCCACAGATTTACCCAGAGGCCTGGCTCCTGGAAAATCCTAGATTGTGTCAAATTGACAATCCCAATTACCACAAGTTCTCTTTATCATATTTAGTGATACTCACTAAATCTGCCTATTTAAAGGCCCCTGAGGCATGCACGTGTGTTTGCTCTTCTGGAAAAAATAAAAACAACACATGTAAGTCTCAAGAAGATTTGAAAGACATATGAGATTTTATGTAATAAATTGATATTTAAAATTAAGCATAAAGACGTATTCTTCATTTAAGTCATCATAGTTTACTAAGCTTAAGATATTTGTTTTGATCTTCTGAGAAAGATATACTTGTCTATGGAAAGAACACTGAATTTCATTTAATACTATACTTTTAAACTCTAAATTAAACATAAATATGTTGTCTGTTTAGGTTCATCAGGTTATTCCAGAAATAGTCATGAGATAGAACCTTTCTCTGAAATTGTTTTCTCTGCTCTTTTCATAAAGAAAAGAAATACAGAGGAAAGGAAGTCATAGTAGGGGGATCATGCAGTTTCCAAGTTGTTATTTTGAAAAGAGACACAAAACCACAGAGTGCACCCCAGATATATGTCAATATATTCTGTGTGATGAAAGGCTGTTATCAAGGTACTAAGTACCTTGTCAGTCAGGGCTTCAATGTCTTAGTCTATATTTTTATTTACCTGCCAAGTGAATATTGGCAAGAACATGGCAATCCTACTATAATTAGGTTTTTGGTTTATATTTTTGCAAAATGCAAATTATTTATATGATATTCACCACGAATTTCTGTAATATATCCAAAGCTAGAAACATCNGAAATGAAACTGTGCAATACATTTAAGAGATGAGAATTATTTGCAATAAAACATTCATGTTCTCAATTTGACTTCTTTTGTCACATACCAGAAGAAAATATTCAAAAATATCAGTATATAAATTTCTAAAATGTCTGAAAAAATTAAAGTGCACTATTTATAAGCTAACTTAAAACTATGCACACACATATATTATCTATCTACTTACCTATCATTTATCTACCTATCTTCTATCTATCTACCTACCTATCATCTAGCTATCTGTCTGTATGTCTAAATATCTATCTATTTAACTAACTTGCTATCTAGCTATCATCAATCATCTATCTACATTTATATATCTATCTATTGTAAGAAGAACTTCTAACCAGTCTTATTAATAAACATGCGGAACAAGAAATAAGGGTGAAAATCTGACAGAGATCAGAGGAATTAGGAGCAAGCCACCACTCGTCTCACCTCACCAATGCTGCCTCTACTTCCCAGGAGCAAAGCGGAGGAAAGAGAGGGACTTCCGGTCTAACCTGGCTTTTTTATGCCTGTCCATCTGCTATCCTCACCA
>LZPO01067134.1:0-17531 GCA_001675575.1 Neotoma lepida
TATGTGGCAAAACATAGATTAATAGAAATGGGCTGAATTTAAGTATAAGAGCTAGTCAGTAATATGCCTGAGCTAATGGCCAAGCAGTTGTAATTAATATAAGCTTTTGAGTTATTAATTTATAAGTGGCTGCGGGACCACTGGGTGGGCTGGACCAAGTGGGGCCTGGTGGGACCCAGAGAAATCACCTACATCTATTTCCTCTTCCCAGGGAGATCCATGTATCCCTCTTAGGGTCCTCCTTGTTACCTAGCTTTTCTGGGGCTGATGATTGTAGCCTGGTTATCCTTTGCTTTACATCTAATATCCACTTTTGAGTGAATACATACCATGTTTGTCTTTCTGGGTCTGGATTCCTTTACTCGGGATGATTTTTTCTAGTTCCATCCATTTGCCTGCAAATTTCATAATGTCATTTTTTTCCCCCTGCTGAGTAATACTCCATTGTATAAATGTACCACATTTTTCTTTATCCATTCTTTGGTTGAGGGGCATCTAGGTTGTTTCCAGGCTCTGGCTATTACAAATAATGCTGCTATGAACATAATTGAGCAAGTGTCCTTGTGATATGATTCAGTATCCTTTGGGTATATGCCCAAGAGTGGTATATCTGGGTCTTGAGGTAGATTGATTCCCAATTCCTGCAACCTCAGCAGACTACACAGGCACAGGCACAAACCACACCAGTTGGAAAAACAGGTGAGTGACTGGCCTCTCAGCTGCACTGCCCCAAAGTCCACACCCTAACTAAACCCCAGGGCACATTCCATGCCCCTCCCCATCACATCCCAGCACCAGCAAGGCAGCTGGACCCTGTCCCCACCTCTGGTATTCTGCATCTTGATTTTGGTGGTAGTTACATGACTGTGTTTTCCAACTCACAGACATGTAATAAAAAGGTGAACTTTGCTAAATATAAACTAGACTTCAATATAAGTTTTTAAAAGGCCAATGACAGGAGTCCAGTTTCCTAAAAACAACACATCCAATAACAAAATCAACCAAAATCTCTCATAAGCCATATACACATCAACTAGGAAACAGAAAATGTTACATATGTAATATCACGTTTAAGTAGGGTAATAAACACATAAATTCAGCTGGGAAGAATGCCCCAGTGTGAAGTTGAATAACAACTAGAAATATGACAAAGGGGCATGAAGGAGACGACGACAGGTCAGATGTCCCCCAGAAGCACAGGCACCCATCCCACACTCCTGTGTGGGAAACACTACTCACAGGTCTGGGCCTTTTAGCTGGAGGGACTGACTCCAGAGGGTTGAAGAAAATTCTGAAAGCCAATGGCTTGCTTATTATTTTGAATGGAAGGGTCTTTTTATGTTTTAAGCTAATGACTTTCTTTTGTCTCTCCAGTGCTCTTAATTAAAATTTCTTCCTCCTTGTCTTTAAAATTTAAAACTCTTCCATGTAAGTAACCATAGCTTGATGGGGGAAAAAAATCGTTTTTGTTGGGCTGGAACCTCCCAGCCCCACTTCTCTCTTTTTAAACCCCACCCTCTCAGAAAACCACCAAAAAGTCCAGTTCCACATTCCTGGCAGTTAAGGTGGCTCCTCCCCTGAAGCTGCTAACTGCTGAGGATCCCACCTAAAAGCGTACCATACTTGGGCACAAACCCAGCCTGTGGCAGATCACCACCATTCCTCCACCACACGCTACATAAACACACCACTTAAGATTGGCCATGTGACTTCTCCCCTTCCTTCTTCCCCTGCCTCAATCTCTGGGGGCCAGAGGGTCACCCAGGAGTGCTTTGCCCAAACAAATCTGGTCTTTTACTTTTTAATTCAGCTTGATCTGGCTTACTGCATGGGTGGAGAAGCCTACTATCGGGGTACAGAAAACCTATTAGTTCTGTCTTGTTTTTAGGAAGTTTTAAAAGAACTATATTATGAACAAGACTTTTAGAAGTCATATAATCCCAGATGATGTAATTTAGTGCAGAGTACAAACCCTGGTGATGATAAAAGTACACAATCCAAAACCCACAAAACAAATCCAACATCACACTGAGTAGAGGCTGCACTACCATCAATCAGGGTTTATTTATTCCAGGAGTAAGGATGTGGCTCAATATTACAATTTCATGAATTGACCTTACTAATGCTGGGATTCATACACCTTGTGTCCCACCTAGTGCCTTCTCTGAGCCTCTAGGTTCTGTGAGTCAATAGATTAGCTTCTAAAATTAAGGTCTTATCCTGTCTAATACGTTCACTAATCTGCTAACTCAGAGACACCAGACACCCTGTCCCACTTAGCTCAGACACCTGACCCTCTAAAGTCTCAATGTAAGAAATTCCCTTGTGCCGAGCGGTGGTGGAGCACACCTTTAATCCCAGCACTCCGGAGGCAGAGGCAAGCAGATCTCTGTGAGTTCGAGGCCAGCCTGGGCTACCGAGTGAGTTCCAGGAAAGGCACCAAAGCTACACAGAGAAACCCTGTCTTGAAAAATAAAAAATAAAAAAATTGAAAAATAAATAAAGACAGTTAAAAAAAAAAAAGAAATTCCTTTGTTTCTTTAGGTTGTTGGATCTCCCATGCCAGCTTCCCCTAGAATGAGTGTCAAGTGTTATTAAATTTTATTTCATGTGAAATCCTCAGTACATCTCTCTATCAAAACTGGAAATAATCATAATTATTTGAAACAAATATGATTAGCTTCTAAGGTGCTAAAATCACTTTTGAAATACAAAAATTTATCCCTGATAAAAAACCATTGAAACAATAAAGCTGATAACATAAGATACATTTTTATACAACAGCCATTTATACCCAGCCCCATGTAAGAATCTTATTTGTTGGCTGAGCTCAGAGACATGGACACTCATCAATCAACTTTAGTTTTTAATGTTTTTTTTTCCCAGTTCTTATGCCTTTATTTTCTCTACAGCAATTTTAATATTATGTACTAAAATATTAAGAAACTATCTACAGAAAATAACTAAAGACATAAGAGCTGGAAGAAAAAAGAAAAAAACTTCAATTTTTCAGACGATGCAACCATATATATATGTGGTTGATCAATGAAAGTAAGTGAAAAGAAAATAATTTAGGAAGTTGGCAAAATATAAAATTAGCATACCCAAATAAATAGACTTTATTATCATCAATAATGTTGGAAATGACCTTTTCTCAGATAGGAAGTCATAAAAATGTTAATAATTCTAAGTTAAATCCACTAAATGTGATNACAATAAAAACATAAACATGTTTTATCCCTATTCGTATGAGGCAAACTGATCTTTAGGTTCATATAAAAAAAAACAAACATTCAAAAACCTCTTGAATGTTGAAAAACAAATGCCAACTATTAAATCCTGCTGTTAACCTGTGAAAACTAAACAGTGCAGCACTGCATACAAATGGAGTGGTGGGCACAAGACACAGACAGGGACTAAGAGCAACTGGACAGCTCGTGCGTGATGAAGGCGGCACCTCAGCTCCCTGGGGGAAGAAGATGGCTTTTCAATAAATCATGTTGGGACAACTGGACAACAACCTGCAGTGGATGCAAACCTAAATGGATCTCACAGGCAAAACTGGATCCATACTTCACAGCATAGCCACTCTAAATGGATCAAATATCCATATGTTAAAAAGATAAAACCGTACAAGACAGGGCAGAGGTAAACTGCTGTGTGTGATGGGAGTGCGTAGAGCTTTAACTATGGTTCAAATACAAATGTGACTTAATTTAAAAGAAAAAATTAAATTCAACTGTGTTAAAATTTTTCTATAGCAGAAACCACATGTATAAAGACTAACAGGAGATGATAGTCTAGAAGAAACATCTACTATATACATCACAAATAAAGGCTCTCTAAAGATAAAAGACATCTTCCAAACTAGGGAAGAATAGGAAGAATAGGAAGTGGGATAGTGCTAAAGAGGCAGTTCGTAGAATGACACGCAAATGGTTCTTATAGGTATAAAAATGTTCCACCTAACTCATGACAAAACTTGCAAATGTTCCACCCAGGATGCTGGCTCTCTTCTATTGGATGGAGCTTCACACATTTGACTGCAAATACTTTTGGTGAGGCAACGAAGAAATAAATGTGCTTAAATATTAGCTAAATAAGATCCAAAATGGTAAACCTCAAGTGGGGAGAAAGAAACACAACTAATTTGCGTATTTTCTACAGCCCTGCCTTTTCACATCTAGTAATATAAAGTACAAGACAACATAAACACAAGTATGATATGTAAATCAAAGTATTAAAAAACAATCTTCCTGTCCATTGATATGGAATTAGTTAAAGAAACCATAACATATTCATTACAATCGAGTATTATACAACCATGAGAATGAAGATGATCTCTTTCAACAATATGAGTTAATTCTAGAATACACTATTAAATAATAGGCAGTAAGATGCAAAAGATCCCATAAACTGTGTTAGTGTTTGTTTATCCATTTATTTCTGTAAAATAAACACAGAAGGGTAAGCCAGAAGCTAATGAAAATGGTTATATGCAACAGTGAGCAGAAATGGATGAAGAGATGGGAAGGAATGAGACCCCTCTGCCTGTCTCTTTTCACATTTCTTTAACTTTTGAATCATCCTGAAGTTTTCAATATCCATCAGGTAAAAGTTGAACCAACACAGTTAAGGGGAAGAGCCATTAATGCCTAACGTAAAACAACACTGGAGTCACAGGCTGGGGATGTGGTTTGGTGGTACGAGCACTTGCCTAGTACAAGCAGGACCTTGGTTTCTATCCTAAGCAACCCTGGGTAGAAAAACAAGACCCAAAACAGATTAATAAAGCAAAGAAACTAATTCAAGACATGAGCAGAAATTCAGTAGAGAGAAAGATACTGAAGAAAAAATTTGGAAGGGAAAACCTCAATAAATCAAATAAAAAATTCAATGGAGGATGGGCATGATGGTGCACACCTTTAATCCCAGCACTTGAGGTCAGAGGCAGGTGAATTTCTGTGCATTTGAGGTCAGTCTGCTCTACATGTGAGTTCCCCTCTTTCATATATGATTTATGAAAGTGGATATGAAAAGTAAGTGTATGAAATAGGCATGGCCAGTTGTCCATGTTTCCCTTAGTCCAGACCCTGCCCCCACCTGCCAGGTACTATCCCCTCAGGGGGAGAAGGAACTGAGGATAAGGCAGGCTCCAGTGGCATGGCCTTTCCCATGTTTTTTGAAACAGGGTCTCACTATATAGCTCTGGCTGGCCTGAAACTCATTATGTAGACCAAATTGGCCTTGAACTCAGAAAGATCCTTTTGCCTCTGTCTCCTGAGCACAGGGATTAAAAAGGTTTAACAATAATTCTATGAACACAAAAGGATCATTGCAATGTTACATATTACTTGTAAAGACTACTTTTTTTAAATTCCAGGGGTAAATGTGTACATTTATAACAGAATATAACTTTGAAATCAATTTAGTCTAACACCAAACTTCCTCTCTATTTATGTAGAAGCTTCAATAACCATAGCATGTGCCAAGACTTCACAGAACAGGGATCTCTCCCAGCTTGACGCTCTATAATCAATGCTGTGGAGACACTTCTGTTAGTGAATAAATAATGAAGTTCTACCAGAAAAAATGCAGAGTTAACAGAAATATTCAACAAATGCAAAGCTACAAATGATCCTGAAATTAAATGAGAATTTTCATCTACTATAAATGTTTTTAAAAGAGGAAGTCAATGTGGATTGGGTTCAGATGCAATTAATTATTTGACTAGAATTTTGCAGAAACTTCTGAGCAAAGACCTTTTTACACTTACCAACTTTGAGTTGATTCTCATTATAAACAAGGAACAAATGAATGTATACTATTTTCTAAATGAAGGCTGGTGTCTTTGTTAGGGTTATTATTGCTATGATCAAACACCCTGACCAAAAGCAACTTGGAGAGGAAAGCGGTCCATATAACAGTTCAGTATCAAAAGCAGTCAGGGCAGGAACTCAAGCAGGGCAGGAATCTGGAGGCAGGAATTGATACAGAGGCCACGGAAGGGTGCTGCCTACTGGCTTGCTCTCCATGGCTTGTTCGGCCTGCTTTCTTATAGAACCTAGGACCATCAGCTCAGAGATGACACCACCCACAATGGGCTGCTCCTTCCCACATCAATCATTAATTAAGAAAATGCTCTACAGCCTGATCTTATGGAGGCATTTTCTCAATCAGGGTTCCCTCCTCTCAGATGATTCTAGCCTGTGTCAGGTTGACATAACATTAGCCAGCACAGCTAGATAACATTTTCCACTACACTGTTAGTAATTCTAAACAATGGCAGGAATATTCCTACAAACAGTTAAGGACATGTTTATAAAAATACACATAGCCATGATGGTTTAAAAACAGACAATGTCAACGCTGGACGGTGGTGGCACATACCTTTAATCCCAGCACTTGGGAGGCATAGGCAGGTGAATCTCAGTGAGTTCGAGGCCAGCCTGGTCTACAGAGTGAGTTCCAGGACAGGCTCCAAAGCTACACAGAGAAACCCTGTCTCGAAAAAACCAAAAAAAAAAAAAACAAAAACCAAAAAACATGAAGCTCATTAATTCAAACTCATGTGAAGAATGCCTGTAATACCTAGCCAAACAATGAAACAAACTATCAAGCAATAAATGTGATACCATAACCTGACAGTTCTAAATATGCATGAAAACACATGCATCCAAATGCTTACACACATGTGAAAACACACACACCCAAACGCTTACACACATGTGAAAACACACACACCCAAATGCTTACACACATGTGAAAACACATGCACCCAAATGCTTACACACATGAACACAGACAGAAAAATGCATAAATCCAAACAGGATGCTCACAAAACTTTAAAAAGTTGTCATGCTTCATGCATCAGAGTGACCTTTATACTACTGTAGTTCTTATATTTTTTTCTTCAATTAAAATATCCTACTCTCATAATTTAAATACGCATATATACTTGGGTAAATATATATATATATATACGTAAAATGCATATTTATCAGTGCATCTGCTAAAGAGGTTGAGAGTATTTCAACCCCATAATGTGTCTGTGTATCTTATACACAGGACCATCTAGGACCATCACTGTGTCCTCTCTGACCAGCTCAACTGGATGACCATGGAAGGGGCTTCTGAATGGTTTATTACTGCCTAGAAATCTGCTCAGAGTCTCTCAGTGGCAGATGAAGATTAATTTTTGTGCATTTTCCATTGCTATAAAGCTCTTCACAAACCCACATTATCTTTTAAGTATTCAGAGTGAAAAATCTCATGTTGACTTTGGAGATTTCTTTCTAACACAAGCTTCTTGTCGTACCAAACACATACAGACACTGGTTATACAAGAGATGAAATCATTCAGAAAAGAAGTTTTATTGGTTAAAAAAAATGCCTGAAACACTTAAAGTGGTCTGTTTTGTTATTTGTCATAGTGGAAGAAGAAAAACCAAAACAAAACACTGTCACAATGGTGCACACAAATAATCCCAGCACTTGGAAATGGAAACAGAAGGATACGAGTTTTACAGTCAACTTTGGATATAGAAGGAAAGAAGGAAAGAAGGCAAACAATTAAAAACTGTGTATAGTGAGGCCAGCAAGAAGGCACAAAGGGCAAAGCCCTTGCTATAGAAGCTGACAACCCACATTCAACCCCAGGAACCTACGTGAAGGGGGAAAGAGAGAGCTATCTCCTGAAAGTTGCTCTCTGACCTCCGCTGTAGTACAGGCATGCCCACATGCACATCAAACACATACAAGCAACAGTAGTTATTATTAGTTTTTTAAAGAACTGTGTATTGGTAACCCTGGGGTTACTAACTAAACATAACAGACTTTTGGAGGTTGAAGGGACCCAAATTATAACTTATTTCCTTTTCAAAGCTGCCTTTAAGTTAACTGAGTGTGGTGCCTTTAAGTTCAGCACTCAGGAATTCTGCAGGCAGATCTCTGTGAGTTTGAGACCATCCTGGTCTAAAAGTCAAATTCCAGCCAGGCTACATAGTGAGTCTCTGTCTCAAAAACAAACAAACGAACAAAAACACCATCCACCTGATTGAAAAATAAGGAGGGCAGAAGTGGGCAAACATATCTCATCTACTGCTGATAGGGCCAGTTCTAAAGAACCTGGCTTGATCAGAAGGCAAGATTCTCTACTACTAAACCCTGGAACTGGACTAACTTAATCTCTCCCATCCTTAGAGGTGGCATTAGAAGCATAAGCTTCTCTTGCAGAGTCCTATAATGCAAATCCTGTGGGTGCAGAGGCATAGTGGAACGCATCTCTGCCACAATCCAAGATGCCTGGGAATGGGGAGGCCCTGAGCTCCTGGTGATGCCCCATACTGCCCAACTCTGGCCAGAGTCCCTCCTCCACAGAGTCAGACGGCTGGACAGAGGGGAGACGAGAGGTTAAACTAGCTCCCTTTCTTTCACTGAAGATGATTAGTCAGAAGTGAAAAGAAGTCCATTTCAAAGGATGTTGCTCTAGAAATTACAACACATGATGTCAGTGCATCGACTCTGACAACACATAAGTGTTTTCACATTTTTCCAGTGAAAATCCAATGACACTCAGGCTCCATCACTGAGACAAGTGTGTGTCGGGCCCCACATTCCTGGACTGTGCTAGAAAGAAACACAGGGAGTTCCCAGACTGGAAACAGATGGTCACATCACTACAGCACATGAATATAACAAAAGTCTACGCACTGAGAACTACAGAGCAGAGGAAAGCTTCCATAATTCATTAATTCACTCATTTCCCTCTATTTATCGGACACTAACATCTACCATAGTATTAAACTGTAAGTATCACTGGTACCCAGAGTAAACAAGATCCTTCTTACTTGGCACACAGTTTAAATGGACATTGACAAAACAATGTATGTAATTATAAGACAGGATGTATTACAAAGGACAACTGCAGAATGCTACTGGCTAAAATGACAGGTGACATGATCTAGAAATAGGAAGGATTAGCTAAAGGAATATTTCAACTGATACCTAGAAGAGGCACTGCTCACCAAGGGTGGGTAAGCAGGCAGGTAGAGCAGCAAACTGATAACTTGGGTAGGCAAGGAGAAGAGTAGTTACAAAGGTCTTCAGGTAGATGGAAGCTCGGCAGGTTTGAAGTAGCAGAGCAAGAATGGGTCATATTGAGGTCACTTAGGCCACAAGGACTTTAGGTTTTACTATGTTCATTAGGAAGCCAGTGGATTTACCACAGATTGGAGGCTACCAGAGTGCAGGCAAGGCAAGCAGAAAAAGGANTGTGACTGAGACCCAGTGAGAGAGACACAATAGTGGCTTGAACTTGGGTAAAAGCAATGAAAACAGAAGTAGAAAAATTCAAGAAACATCTCATAGGGAAAAATAGCAAAATATGGAGGTAGATTGGGGTGAAAGGCCTGACCAATGCCTAGAGAGCAGGCTCAGAAGCTGGCTCTTGAAACTGAGCTGGGTGTTAGCTGCTGGAGAGGAAAGAGGGAGACAGGGAGGAATGAAGGCCTGTGCCACCTTCTTGAGAATCACAAATCAACAACACCAGCTGGTACAGACTATGAGGGCTTTAACTTCTGATAAGAGTTTTGTGGTTGTTGATCTGCTGTTCAATTGGGGAAATATCCCNTCAGATTCATTTCTATGTTTCTATTCAATTTTGAAGAATTCAAGATTAAGGAAGATTTGGGGCAAAGATTTGGAGATTATGTTTAGATGATGAAACCAAGACACCCAAGTAGAACATGAAGCAAATGGAATCCATGCTTAACCTTTGGGAGACTTCTGCTTTTGAGGAACACACAGAAAGAAAATGCGAGAGAAACTGGGATACATGCAGCCATCATGAAGTGTGATATAAAAGCAAAAATCCCGTTATCTGATAAATACACACCATTTTTTATGTGTCAATTTCTGTCCTAAGTTGTTCATACATACTGAGACTATTTACTGTGATCTCATGAGGTGGGTTCTATTGTCAACATTACTTATAAATATGGAGACTGAGGCATAGGTAATTAACTTGCCCAAGGTCACTGACCTACGAAATAATAGAAATTGTAAATATTATTGCTGTGGAACAATTTTTGTACACTGTAAATATGTATTACTCTCACTGGTTAATAAAGAGCTGATTGGTCTATAGCTGGGCCGGAGAGACTGGCGGGAGAGCCAGACTAGGAAAATTCTGGGAAGAAGAACAGTGGAGTCAGAAGAGTCACCAGGAGATGCAGAGGGAGCAAGATATGCTGGAGGACAGGTAAAGCCACAAGCCATGTGGTAGAATGTAGATTAACAGAAATGGGTTAATTTAAGTTGGAAGAACTAGCTAGTAAAAAGCCTGAGCTACTGGCTGAGCATTTGTAATTAATATAAGCTTCAGTGTGTTTAATTGGGAGCTGCTGATGGGACAGAAACTTCCGCCTACATCCTATAAACCTCCAGGTTGAGACTTTAGGATCTTATCCCCGCTGTCCTCTCCAGATTGTCAGTGACACAACCCTCCATGCTCCATTCCAGCCTCTGGATTTCATGATAAACTTGACTGGGACAACAAGAGAATGAAGAAGGGGCAGACACACAGACAGATACACCTATAGGGAAGCCGGGATTGGGCAGGCTGGGCTTAAAGCTTCTATTAGGCTCAGCACTGCAGAGGGGGAAAAAAACTGGTCTCAGCCGGGGAGGGAGGGTCTCTGTAAGGTTGCAGCCTCAGGATGTGGTCATCACAGAGGAAGGAGGAAGCTGCAGATGTTAGTTTTTGCACACACTTGTCAATCACTCATGGAAAACAAAAAACAAAAAACACATGTACATGGACCAGGGGGTGGCTTTGTCATTGCCTCTGAGCCTTACCAAGAGGAAGGCTCTGCCAGTTCCCATGGGTCTGAGGCCCTAATATCCTTGACATGGCCCTGCCCAAGTCATTTAGGACTTAACCCACTCTTCACACATTCACTCAAGGCTTCCTCAGTTCCCTATCTCCACCTCTGCACATTTAGTACATATTAACTCATCCCACTCTCTTCAAAACAGAATCTTTGAAATAAATAAGCACTGTGATATTTATAAATAGGGAAATATTACCTACAGAAGGTCTCATTATACCCTTGCTGTTGCAAAATACTGGGGCTGGCACTCTGCATTAAACAAGACATCAAACCACTTGGAAAACAGGCTAACTTGAAAAACTATAAACCATAATCCTTACAAAAGAATTTTACACACACACACACACACACACACACACACACACACACACGAGTCCCTCTGTCTAGGGTTCAGTTAACTAGAGTCTAATCTTCTCATTCAACCTAATCTGAAAATATTAACTGGGAAATACCAGAAATAAACAACTCATACAATTTAAGTAACTTATCATACAATATTACAATTATTCTATTTATTACTAGTTGTTATCACTTACTGTGCCTAATTTATGGGACACAGGAATGTGTGTTTCTAAAACAACAGTATATACCAGGTTTGGGACTGTGGCTCCAGGCAGCCACTGGCATCTTGGAATGTTTCCTCACAGTGGGAGGAGGGTGACTGTTTATATGTTACTTGCTATGCAAAGATATTTGTGGAAAATTTCATGTCACAGTTGCCATAAGCACCTGGAACCAAAGAAATTAAAGTGGGTAAGGAGGGGACTACTGAAGAAACAGACAGACAAACTAAGTATGTTCTAGTAAAGTAAAAGCAGAATGATAACGAGTAATAATTTCGCTACACTGACATAGGAGGGCTCATTTGTGTGGTCAGAACCGAGGGGTGCTCTGGGCACACAGTAGCTACTAAATCCTTACAATGCATAGGACCAACACCTAAAACAAGAATAATCTGGCCTAAATTTTAAATAGTGCTTAGTCTTGGAAATCCTGCTGTAAACATAATATCTACCCTGAAAAATACATCAAATCTGAAAATTTAAGAAAAATGCAAGTAGTAGAGGATTCAATATACTTTTAAACATATATATGTATATAATATATATAAAGTATTATCCACATTTAAAATATAATCAGCTTAATTTCAACCTTTTTGATGTTCAATAAATCTAATATCATTTCTTATCTTTAGTTTCTTGCTATTCCACTAATGAAAAGTTGATCTTTTTCCAAAAATCCTAAGGTTCAACACTTTTATTTTCTTTACAATTAGTGATTTTTTAATGAAATGCTCTACTAGATTAAAAAAAGTATACATATAAAAAGATTTAAAATGTAAATTGATAAATATTGGCATCTCATTAGTAATTACTAAAATAAGGAATGGACCAGGCATATACACTGATGTTTCTTTCCCAAACTTCCTGTCACCATTGTCTTTACATTCTCTTACAGATTTAGGTGTTTAATCATAACTCAGGGGAAATGCTTGTGCCCACAGAACAAAGCTGGAGTCCACACTGGAAGCTTGCCCACAGCCAAGGACGTGACACCTGTGGGCTCTGCCATTTAACAAGTGTAAGAAGACAATGAGCAGATATCATCACAGAAACTCATCCTCATCCACACATTGCCCAACAGCCTGACATTTTATGCTCATAAACAATACAAAATTAAATTGCAAATATTTTCTCACAGTCTCTTACAGTGGTGGCCAAGACATTACACTGTTAATGTGAAGCATTTGTTCAGCTCTGGTGGACATCGTTCCTGCATGATTTAGGTGGAAGCAAGCTCCATTGACTTCTCTATAGATTCAGCAATGCAGTTGGCTTTTCTATGAATCCCAGCAAGTACGGTATCATCTTTAAAACAATGCTGGCAAATGTGACCATGAAATGTCAATAAATAATCATCAGAAAAAGGATTTAAGGTCTTTTCTCCTTGTATTGATGGCAATGTAATTTCAAACATCAGTCATTATTACATCACACTAAAAAAATAAAAGCACGGAAGTACTCCACATAGAACCAAACCAGAGTAACACATTTTATGTAAGACAGTAGGTTGTGAATTTTATCCTAGACTGTAAAAACATTAAATATAATTGTAAAAACATTAAATATAATGTTAGGACTGATAGAAAGGGGAGTTGCATTAGCTACTGAGATGAGAGTAGTAGTCTATGAACGAGAAAGTAAGATTGAATTCCCCGGTATTCCTAGTGCATTGTGAACTGACATGTAGCACGTTCTGGTCAGGGGAGGGTTTGCCTATCAGCAAGTTTCAGTATACACACAGATGCAAATGATGTCTTTATCTGGGCTTTAAAAACACACTCTCAGCTTTATACTGAAATCCATTTAACTTAAAAAAAACACTATTAAATTTGATGTATAAACATAATAACAGACGCTCACCTCAAGCATTCAGCATCATGTTGAGGCTTTTCTTTGACTTTTATTTTTTCTGCCTCTAGGTATTTGGTGGTATAAATGGCTTCAGTCTCTTCATCTTTAAGAACTAAACAATTAAGAAAATTTCTATAATCATTTAATAATTAAACAAAGAAGTTATCTTTAGACATTCATGGAAAACTCTTATTTTTGTGTTGTATATCAAATATACATAAAAATGATTTTTATTTTCTAATTTAACACAGCAATTAAAGGCACAAAAGATCTTCACAGGATTTGGACATAATGAGTATCAGGTCTTGGCAGGCCTGGTGGTACAGGCCTGTAATCCCAGCTTTTCAAGAGGCTAAGGCAGGAGAGTTGCAAGTTCAAGACCAGGATGGGCAACTTAAGCCTTTCTTGAAACAAAAAACAGTAAAGAGAGTCTAGGTTACACCTCAGTGTAGAGTGCTTGTGTAACTTGTGTCAGGCCCTAAACTCAATCCTCATAACTGGAAAAAAATAGGCAAAAAACAGCTGTAATACTAACCAATTCAGTTGTGTGTTCTATCTATTATTTCTATCAACCAGCAGAAGCACCACCCACCAGGAAAATGTGTCTTTAAATACCAACCCAACACAGTCATATGCACAACACTGCATTTGCTAGCAGGATAAAAGGACTCATGAAGCGAATACCTTTAAGCTCTTTCTGGAGAGTAAATAATTCTTTTAACAGTTGACTTTTTCGTTTTTGAAGTTCCTGTAACTGGGCACTGTTACATTCCATTGACTTCATTTCTAGAAACAAATACATTTATCATCAAAAAGTTACCCAGGAATAAATTTAATCAAAGAGGTTAACAATGTGTACACTGAAAACCATCACTGATGAGAGACAATAAAAGCACAACTAAACAGAAACAACTCCCTTCATGAAGAATCAATAATTTTAAACTACCCAAATTTCCCAGAGCAGTAGACATGCCCAGTGCCATCCCCACAAAATCTCTAACAACATTATTCACAGAAATAGAAAATACAAAACTGAAAATATAGAGAAGTAAATAGAAGAAAGCATTTAGGCTTTGGCCTATTATTTTATGACATCAATGATTAACTTTTTGTCATCCAATAAAAATCTAGGCAGCATATGATCAATTTAAAGTCCCAAATGGATTCCCTTGATCACTTAAGGAACTGTCTTTAATAAACTAACCAGCATGCATTAATTACTAGAATGATAGGTTAGTTAGGCTAACAAAAGGAGATGTAGAAATATTCCATTACCACCAAATAAAAGAAAAACTTCACAACTTCCCAAGAAAATAAGAAAGCCACATTTTGTAACTGAAACTTATGCAGGATGACCTCCACACAATGCCAAGACATGACTATAGTTTCCCCAATGTCACTTGAGTTTCTTATACCTCAAAGCCTCTGCCCACACCTTTAATTTTTCCAGATAACACCAATTGTCCTTAAGATTTGTCTCCTAGTTTTTTAAGTATTTTACTCTTCTGCCATAGATTTTGGGACTCCAATCACATATTCTGTAGGTTTGGTGATAAAAGGTAGATTATTCAACTATTAGGATATAGAGAAATGAGAGTTAGTAGTTAGTCATTACAATTGAACTTGTAGTCATATTAGGTGTTTTCAAGGTTAAGCAGAGATATATTTTTAGATAGGTCATCTTTAAACCCTTCAGAGATCTGCAGAATATGGCATTTAAAATGTTTTAATAACTTTGATTTTTTTCTTTTTTTATGACTATGAGACATGTCGGCTCCTAGCAGCACCAATCTATTTCAGAGAAGATATGGGCATTGAAGAGACTGCATATGAAGTTAACTTTCTTTGTGGCAAAAGTTAGCCACTGGGCAAGAAATTGCCCTTGCATTGACTGCTGACAGTATGCTGTTCAAAATCGACAAACAGGACACAAAACAAAGGACTACCGATCCTTGCAAAGACAAGCGTGGTTGCAGCTTGGGCAACAGGCGCACTCTGAGGCCAGGGCAATATGGCACCATCACTGAAGTGGCTTTGCAATCCAGAAAAGGTACTGTGCCTCTTCCTTCCAAGGCAGCTGAGCAGGCAGTGGGCCAATGGCTCCTGGTGTACAGTGGAACAGTAGCTGGAACAGTTATTATTGGAGGAGTAACTAGGCTGAAGGAGTCTGGCCTCTCAATGATAGACTGGCATTTAACAAAGGAGATGAAGCCACCTACAAGCCGAGAAGAATGGGAAGCCGAATTCCAAAAACACCAGCAATTTCCAGAATTTAAAATCCTGAATCATGACAGGACACTGGTGGAATTCAAGTTTATCTGGTACATGGAATACTCGCACTGAATGTAGGATCAAGCTGTAGACCTTGAGTATATCCTGCTTCACAAAGGAGTCTGTCAGCTACACTAAGCCTATAGGCTGAAGATGATGCCCCAACATTTTGAAAAACCTCGGGTGACTGTCCAGGCAGCTGGCTGTTTCTGTCAACTCACATTTTTTGGAAGTCACTTGTTTGCACTTCCTGTTTTACTAGGTAATATTATTTCCTTCTTGGGTTTCGGAAGGAGTTGAAGATTAGAAAGTTATAGTTACGGTTTTCTTTTTTAAGAAATTTCAGAAAAAGAAACTCACTAAGGAGGTGTAAGTATCAATTTGAAAGACATCATAAGATAGTTTTCTGTTAGTAATAAAAGTTAGGATAGAAAGTTAATTAGATACATTTAGGACTCACCAACATAGGTTAGATAATGGAGTATTTTCTCTGAATTTGCCAAATGCAAATGGACTAGACATTGTTGATATATTAATTGCTTGTATATATTGTATATAGTTATTGTACTAATTGTATATAGTTTTTCTTATATTAGTTGTAACTTTTTACATTTTTTAAAATTTTTATTACATAAAAAAAGGGAAATGTGGTGATATTGTGTCCCCCAGTATATTGTGCACCCTAGTAAACTTATCTGGGGTNAGAGAACAGAACAGCCAATAGATAGACATAGAGGCCAGAAAATGGTGGCACACATGCCTTTAATCTTATCATTTGGGAGGCAGAGATCCATCAGGATCTCTGTGAGTTCAAGGCCACGCTGGAAACAGCCAGGTATAGTGACACACACCTTTAATCCCAGGAAGTGATGGCAGGAAGCAAAAAGGTATATAAAGTGTGAGGACTAGGAACTAGAGGCATTTTATGCTTTTAGGCTTTAAACAGTTCAACTGAGATCCATTCGGGTGAGGACTCAGAAGCCTGCAGTCTGAGGAAACAAGGTCAGCTGAGGAGTTGATGAGTGAGGTTGGCTGTGGCTTGTTCTGTTTCTCTGATCTTTCAGAATCCACCCCAATATCTGGCTCTGAGTTTTTTATTAATAAGACTGTTTAAGGCTGATTGTGTGGCATTGAGACAGAGTACTGGCCTTCGACACCTGAGGCCGTGTGTTCAACCTCCCTTTCCCCTTTCCCTCTACCAAAGGATGGGAGGAAACTGAGGAGAAATAAGTCATACTTTTGCCGGGCAGTGGTGGTACACACCTTTAATCCCAGCACTCGAGAGGCAGAGCCAGGGGGAACTCTGTGAGTTNGAGGCTAGCCTGGGCTACCGAGTGAGTTCCAGGGAAGGCGCCAAAGCTACACGAAGAAATCCTGTCTCGAAAGAAGAAAGAAAAAAAGAAAGAAAGAAAGAAAAAGAAAAAAAAACTGTTTAGCAATTCATCTTACATTTGGTATCCAACTTGTGGGGTACAAATTATCAAAAAAGCCAATTGCCTGTGGCCTTGCAGTCCCCAGCTCAGGCCCAAGCTACACTCGGTCTGTTGTGGTACACGACAGTAGGCTCTGCTGAAGAAGGCAGAGGCAGTTGGATCCTGAGTTCAAGGCTGCCTGGGAAGCTTGCTGAGGAGAAGCTGCAGCCAGGGCCAGACCCAGCCTCAAACAGTGGCAGCAGGACCATGGAGGCGGCTGCTGCTCATTGTGTTGGTGGCTGCAACATTGCTACCAGGGATGAAGGGTTTACTGCTGCTTATCCAGAGAACAATTGCCAGGACCATCTTGTTACAAGAAAACATTGGCAAACGTCAGTCTGGAGAAGTTTGTCGAGGCAAGCAGCGGGGAGAAGAAATTGCTGTGAAAATATTCTTTTCTAGGGAAGAACTTTCGTGGGTCCAAGAGGCAGACATTTATCAGACTGTGACTGCTCCAAACCACAGAGGAGGCACCAAAAAAA
>LZPO01067134.1:19881-30442 GCA_001675575.1 Neotoma lepida
TCCTCCAAGTTCTATCATATAGATACACCTTGTTTGGGCATTTAGCAGCAGTTTGGGGTTGCTTACACTTTGGGGCTACTATGAGTGGTGCTTCTGTGAACACATTTGTACAAGTTCTTATGTGGCTCCTATTTAGTTCTCTTAAAGGCCTAGGATAGAATTGGTAATCCATCCATTCTTAGGATGGATGTTTTGAGGAATCATCTGTCTCCTAAAGCAGTTGCACCACACCACATTCCTACAGCAATGATGAAGTTTTCAGTATCTTTGTATCCTTGTCAGCTCTACCTCAGGTCCTTTACAGCCACGCTTGTGCTATTTTGTTGCAGTTTTGATCTGCATTTCCCTGATGTTGAGTTTGATTTGACTATTCTTCTATCTTTTGGGGTATGTCTGCATAAATACTCTGTCCATTTAAAATTGGGTTATCTTTTCAATATTTGTAAGAGTTGTCATATTCTGGCTACCACTCTTATCAGATAGATGTATGACTTGTAAATAGTTTCTCCCATTTTGTGGGTCTTTTCCCTTTGTAGATAACATCTTTTAAAGAAGTCTAAATTATTTTTACTTTATGTTCATATCATAATAATGCCATAATAATTTACTCAGGTCATGGGATTACACCTGTATTCTGTTTTAAGTGCCCTGTGTCTCTGGCTCCCATGTTTAGGCTTTTGGTCCATCATAAGTGACTTTTTGTACAGTATCAGAGCTGCCCAGTATTAATATTGGCAGAAACTATCCTCTCCCAATGAGAATTATGTTGACGCTATTTTCACAAATCAGCTGACCACAGAAGAAATTATTTCTTGGATTTAATTACATTTAATTGATCTACATGACCATCTCTTACCAATGCCACAGTATCTTTATTACTTTGCTTCTTTGGAAGTTTGTAATTGGGAAGTTTGAGTCTTTTCTCATCAATATCAGTGGCAGTTTGTTTATTATTTCTCAGGTATCTAGCTAATTTTGATACATTGAATACATTCCTAAGTGTTTTAGTTTTTCAATATTATTATAATAGATTTTTCTTTTAAATTTTTAAAAAATTGTTTATTGTGTATGTGAGTGCTGGCATGAATGTGTGTGTTGCCTGCAGAGGTCAGGGGAGGCTAGCTGATCCCAGAAACTGGAGTTACAGATGGCTGTGAACCATCTGTGGGTGCTGGAGACAACCTGAATCCTCTACAGGAGCAACAAGTGTCTTAACCACTGGGCCATCTCTCCACCCTATAAATAGCATTTTCTTAAATGCACTGGAAGTGATTATATCTTGCATGCTGCACTTAAACCCTGCAGCTCTCCTGAGCTTGTTGGCTCCAGAAGCTTTCCTTGGCTTCCTTGGGATTCAAAAAGAGAGGTCAGACTGTCAGCTGAGGTACCACCTCAGAGAAACAGTCGGAGAGCATAGGTTTCTTCTGGCTCTCAGCATCCGAAGTCTTAGTCCAAAGCCTTCTGGCTCTACTTCTCTTTAGACCACCACAGAACGGAGTATTGAGGTGGGGGGTGTGATAGAGCTTCCTCATGGAAGCCAGGAAGTAGATAGGAACAAATACATCCCCACATGGCCTACTTCCTCCAACTAGACCCTAACTCCCACTAGCCCAACCAGCTATGACGATCTAAATATCTCTTAAGAGCATCAGGAGCTGGGGACTAGGCCTTCAACACATCTCATACTTGAACCGTAACACAAGCTCCTGTTTTCTTCACGCATTCCATGTTTAGCTCCTCCCTTTCTCATCCGCACGCCTCTGCCTGCTTTCTCACTGGATTCCCTGGCTAAGACCCCAGCACTGTGTTAAGCGGTCACAACTAGTGTGGACACACTACTTTGTTCTTATGTGGGAAACACTTCTTGCTTTACCACTAAGAATAACATCAGCTTTGTGTTTTTCATAAATACCCTTTAGGCTGAGGAAAGTCCCGCCTAGCTTTGGTTGACCAGATGTTTTATCAGTAAAGGGCACTGGATCTTGCCAATTATTTTTCTACATTTGCTTATTTTTTAGTGCTGTCCATTTAGCTCCCCATTATACTCATGTCCCTGAATACTCTTACATGTATTGGGGCAGTTTTCATTTTTTCTTCTAATTGCATCATCTCTGTCATTTCTGTTTACATGTTTGCTGAGCCAATTGCCTCGCTGCTCTAAGTTATAATCTGTCGCTTGATAACATGTCTAGTGGTTTTCTTACTGCACATCGACATTATGTTTGCAATACTGCTGAACGTTTAAGTTTTGCTCTCTTCTTCTAAGGCTTGCTGATGTTCGTATGAATGGAAAGGTAAGGTGCTTTTAGGTCAGATTCAGACACTGTTTATAACATTTTTATAGGGTGAGTCTATGAGAACATTTAGTCTTAGGCTATTTTTTAATGTTTTTTCAAATTTATTTTATATTTATTGTGTAAAAGTGCTTGCATACATGTGCATATGTGCACTATCCTTGTTTCTGGTGCCTCCCATAGTCAAAATAGCACATTCAATCTTCTGGAACTGGAGTCATAGATGATTGTGAGCCACCATGTAGGAACTGGGAACTAAACTAAGTCCTCTGCAAAACTTAGTGCTCTTAACCACTGAGCCATCACTCCACCACTCACCCTAGGTTAACTCAACCTAACTTTATGAAGTAGGGCTTTTCTATTTAGTAGAAATTTTCTATTGTTACTTCATGGCATATAAACACCTCCTATTATGTCACTGCTGACTTTATCATTTCCGGGAACAACTTCTGTCCTGCTCGGAGGGTTTCCTCCATGTAAGTAAGGTTAAAATCCTCCAAAAGTACAGGTTAAAATTTCCTCCTGATTTCAGTGTAAATTCCTCCTTTTCGTGGACCTGTCCTGTAAGTTCTAGCCTACTTGGCCTCCTTGAGCGCCAATCTTCACATCTTCAATTCAACCAACCACTTTGCATTACATAAGTTCTTCTACCCAGTGCAACTAAAAACTGCATCCTTACTGAAAGCAGGGTAAAAACGAGGCTGCGGTAGTATTTCCCCTCTCTGTTGGATCACAACCCTGCTTTGCTTCTTGTTCTGAATATCTAAAATCATCCAGTTGCTTGTGGTAGGAGGGAATTCACCAGTATTCACACAAGTATTCACACAGCATTCCGATCACCCTCTCACCGATCTCTCTTCTATACTACATTGCAAGCTCCTGAAAACACGACCTGGGTCTCAGCCATCTTTAAACTTCAGTTCTTATTTCTGTCACGGTATATGCAGAACACATAATAGGTCCACAAGAAAGCATGTGGAACTTAATTTAATGGATCATATAATTGCCTTTAACTATTTGTTTCTAGCCAAAATAGATGACTCAGAGGTTAAGAACATTTGTTCTTACAGAGACTTAGGTTTGGTTCCCAGCATCTACATGGCAACTCATGACCATCTGTAACTCCAATTCCAGGGATTTTCCTCACTTCTGACTCTTCTGGCTCCTGAATGCATGTGGTACACAGATACTTAGGCATAAACATTTAAAATTATAATAAATAGGACATATATATTACCCCACCCCACCCAGAAGGCTCAGGGAACATCAAAGAAGAGAGGATGGAAAGGTTGGAAGAGCTGGAGGATGGAAGGAATATGGTGAAATGCTGCCTTCTGAAAACAATGTGGCCATGGCACTCGTGAGCCCAGGGCAGCTGTAGGGAACTGTGTAAGGCCTGCATGAAGCAAGCCAGTCAAAAGGGAGAGAGGCTCATGAGATAAGGAGCTATTGGCAAGTGATGCTTGCTGGGGGAAAGGGAATTATTTTTCTTCTTGGGTGTGGCTGTTGGTGGGTTGTCCATGCTCAGGTGGATGGCTGTCCTTGCTCAGGTGGATGGCCCCACAATCATGTGGTATTGTACTTAGTGGGTTATGGAGGGTGATGATGATGAGGAGGAGAAGGAGACATGGAGGCTGGAGGAGGAAATACTTGGAGCATGGCCAAGGGGAGTGAGAGAGGGAAGTTTGACTTGGATACGATGAAGACACACTGTATACGTGTACAAAGTTGTCAATGAATAAATAAGAATATAAAATAAAAAAAAAGAAGAATCTTAAATGATTTTATTAATAAAAAAAAAAGAGTCAAATACTGGGGTGAATTCTGAAAGATCAGAGAAGCAGAACAAGCCACAGACAACCTCACCTCACCAATTCCTCAGCTGATCTTGTTTCCTCAGACAAAGCCTCTGAGTCCTCACCCAAATGGATCTCAGCTGAACTGCTGCTAAAAGCCTCTAGTTTCTGGTCCTCATGCCTTATATACCTTTCTGCTTCCTGCCATCACTTCCTGGGATTAAAGGTGTGTGTTCTTCCCAAGCAAAGACCTGAGATCTCAAGTACTGGGATTAAAGGTGTGTGCTACCATGCCTGGCTCTGTTTCCAGTGTGTGGCCTTGAACTCCTAGAGATCCAGATGGATCTCTGCCTCCCAAGTGATAGGATTAAAGTGTGCCACCACTATCTGGCCTCTATGTCTAATCTAGTGGCTGTACTGTTCTCTGACCCCAGATAAGTTTTATTTATTAAATAAATTATTATTTATTTTTTATATTGGGGGCACAATATATCATCATGCAAAATAAAAGAACTATACTTTTAAAATATTTGTTTCTGTTCATTAATTAAGTAAAATTTCTATGAAAAGAAAATCAACAACCTCACTCTGCTCCTTTCATAAATGAAAACAACAACAACAACAACAAAACAAGAAGATGCNCGTGGCTAAGTGATGACTCCAGGGTATGACATGACCCTTAAGACAGAAGAAAGACTCAGCGTTCTACTCAGCATTATCAGACAAAACAGCTTGGATCACTTAGAAAAGGAGAAATTTTGGATTTAAGTATTCCTGAGACAGAGGATGTGTTTTTTTCAGTCCCCAATCTTTAGGCTAAATAATTTAAAGATTTATTTATTTATTTTCTTTGCCAGCAAAACATAGGTGTGAGGAAATATACACAAGGCACACAGAAAGAAAGATCTGGTGCAACGCAGAGGGCCTTGGGAGACTGATCCCCAGCCTCTCCTTGATTGATAGGGATTTTAAGGGTCTCTGGGGGGGGTCTTCCTCCTCCCCCTATTTAGGGTTGGTCAGTTGAACACAGAGAGGGTGGCTAATAGGTCCACAACTTTTGGGTAAGCATGTCCTGGTCTGACCTCAAACATGCTCAAAAGGCCCACGGGCAGGGGAGCTCTACTGATAGGGAAAAACCCCATTGGCTTTAGTCTCAGCTCAGAAGGGTGAGGAAAAATGGCCCATCTCGACAGCTCACCATCTTTCTATCTAGTCATGGCTCCTCTCTCTTGAAGACTGATTCTTAAAGGACAAAAGAAAACAAATGTACTGCCTCCCAACAAAGCTTACAAACCTGAAAGAATTGAACCCTGTGCTTTAGGGTGAGCATTTCTCTCCTTTTTCTGCTGCCTCCTTTTTATTTTATATTTTAATTTACAGATTTACTGGGGTACAACTGATAGAGTAATCACTTTTAGTTTCTTCCTCAGCCTCAAAGTCCAAGGCTTCCATCAACAGCTATATTGTTTTGTTTTTCTAGGTGGTGGTGGTGTTGGATTTTGAAACAGGGTCTCACTATGTAGCACTGGCTAGTCTGAAACTTGCTGTGTAGACCAGGCTGGTCTCAAACTCACAAAATTCTGCCTGCCTCTGTCTACTGAATGCTGGAGTTAAAAGTGTATACCACCAGGCCAGGCTAATAACTAGGTTTTAAGGCTATAAATATTAAACCAAACTAAGATAAGCAAAATTCATCCTCATCTTTTAACAAGAGTGCTTTCCCATATGTCCACTGCAAATCATTAATAGACTAATTAATAATAGGTTAATTATTAGGCAACGTCAAAATGAAATACGTATCTTATTTCCCATCCAGGAAGAACTGATTCACCAACTGAGAGAAGTGAACACAAGAAATACTTTAAGAAAAATGTTATGATAAGATGTTATTCTAAAAGAAAATGATGAACCATCAATCTATAAATTTTCAAATATTTAAAATAAATATACTTTCACAAATACATATCTCAAATACCAATTATTCCACATTCCTAGTTACTCAGGCCCCAAATGCTGTCCTCAACACCTCTTCTCTGTCACATGGATCTTCACAATAGATCCAGAATCAACACAGTTGATTCTCTGCTGCCACATTCCTTATCTGAGTGCACTATCTTTTGCCTAGATCCCTGCTGCTCTCTCTCGCTCACTCCACATCTCCTTGTTTGGGTTTTTACTTCTCTTAAGAATGCTCTCAATAGCTGTCAGAATGATTTGTCTGTCTGTCAGTCCATCCTTCCATCTGTCTNTCTATCTACCTACCTACCTATCTTATGTGTATGTATGTGCACCATGTGTAGGCATGCATGGCTTCAAAGGCCAAAGGCGTTGGGTCCCTAGAACTGGAATTACATGTAGTTATGTTCTTTCAAGTTTTGAGCAGATTCAAGAGAGATGTTTCTAGGGACCGCATATGTGGCATTGAAGTAGAGAAAGGAACTGTTCAACTCTGCGCAGAGAGCGGAGACACCAGGGCAGTTTTTACTTCCATTTGTCTTTGGGCTTGTCAGGGTTTGCTCTTCCATTCCTGCTTTTAATTTGTGCCACCACATTTGTTACCCCGACACTTGCCTCTCCCCACTCTTCTATCTACCCTTGGCTGCCTCCGCTTTCATCTTCCTTTTATCCTGTGACAGTGATGAGCCAGACAAGTGCACTGAGTTTTGAATAATCCCCATTTTTACTTCTCATGGCTGTTATTATTATATCCTTCTACTCACATGTCTCCTTTCTCTGCCAGACATCTTCCTTGGTTTATTATTATTTGTGAGTGTGCATGTATATATATATGTGTACACATGTGTATGTGTGTTGAAGCCAGAGAACAACCAGAGAAAGCACTGTCCACAACTTTTGGTGAAATTACTACAGTGTTCACAGGCACAAATATACATTAATCTCACTTATAAAGATTCAAATTTTTTTCATTTTCCAGATTTTATTTTCTGTTAATTTGAAAAAAGCAATAAATTTTAATTGTTCAGACTTTATCAGTGGGGTTGGATTCTGAAAGACCAGTTTCGTTGCCTTGCCAAGATTCATCAAATTTTTTTAATGCCAAATGGAATTTATTAACATATTAGAAAACTACAAGATCACAGCAAGGTTATGACAGAATATTTGTTAATAAAATCCATTACTCTAATAAATTCGTCAGGGGCTCTCTACTAGAGGCCACACTGGTATTAGGGACCCCAGGTAAGACACTGCCTACAACCTGCTAATACTCCTCAAGCCCCACCCTGCAGTCTCCTATAGCACCCTCTTCCCTGGGCTCCATATTCCGGCCCATAACTACCAGCAGAAGACTCTCACTCTACCAGAAGCCATGCTGTACTAGGAACCCAAGAGCCTGCCCAGCAGTCCCCAATAACACCTCCTCCCCTGGGCTCCATATCTGGGCCTACAACCCAGCAGAAAGCTCCTGTTCTACTGGAGGCCCCAAAGGTACTAGGAACCCCAGAAGACACCCACTCTATTGGAGGCCAAGCTCGTATTAGGAACCCCAGGAACACCTGTGACCACACAGGTATCCAGGACACCAGAGTCAGGCCAGTTCTCAGAACCCTAGAACCTCAGAAGCAAAGCAAGCACCCCAAACCCCAGAGACCAAGCAGACCACCAAAACATCAGCAGAAACACACTACTAGACCTGAAGCCTTGCTGGTCACCAGAACCACATGCCACCCAGGCCAGAAGACCAGAGAGGAAACAGAAAGCAAGGGGGAAACATCCAGAAAGCATCCATCCAACAAAAATAAACTCAGAAATCAGCACCTAAATTGAAAATAATCCCGAACCCAGATGACTAGAGGCATAAGAACAGAATCAACAACACCCAGGGCACTATGGCACCACCAGAGCCCAGCTATCCTACTACAGCAAGCTCTGGGTATTCCAACACAGTGGAAGCACAAGCAAATGACCTTAAATCCAATCTTAATGAAAATGATAGAGGCTCTTAAAGAGGAAATGAACAAATACCTTAAAGAAATCAAGGAAAACACAAACAGGTGAAGAAAATGAATAAAACTGTTCAAGACCTGAAAATGGAAATAGAAGCAATAAAGAAAACACAAACTAAGGGAATCTTGGAGTGGAAAATACAGGTAAGCGAGCGAACAGGAACTACAGATGCAAGATCACCAACAAAGTACAGGAGATTGAAGAGAGAATCTAAGGAATAAAAGATACAATAGATCCAGGAAATCTGGAGCACTATGAAAAGACCAAACCTAAGAATAATAGGAATAGAAGAAGGAGAAGAAACACAGCTCAAGGAGAAAATATTTTTAACAAAATCATAAAAGAAAACTTTCCTAACCTAAAGAAGGACATGCCTATAAAGGTACACAAAGTTTACAGAACAAATAAATTGGGAAAGAAAAGAAAGTCCCCTTGCCACATAATAATCAAAACACTAAAGATACAGAACAAAGAAAATATTAAAACTGCAAGGGGAAATGGCCACGTAACATACAAAAGGCAGACCTATTAGAATTACACCTGACTTCTCAATGGAGACTCAAAAAGCCAGAAGGGCCTGGTCTTGCAGACTCTAAGAGACCACAGATGTCAACCCGGACTACTATACCCAGCAAAACTTTCAATAACTATACAGAGAGAAAATAAGATATTCCTTGACAAAGTCAAATTTAAACAGGATCTATCCACAAATCCAGCCCTACAAAAGGTGCTAGAAGGAAAACTCCAACCTAAGAAGATTAACTACACCCACAAAAACACAGGAAATAAGTAATCTCACACCAGCAAAATCAAAAGAAGGGAAACACACACACACACACACACACACACACACACACACACGCGCGCGCGCGCGCACTACCAACAACAACAACAACAAAATAACAGGAATTAACAATCATTGGGGTCATTAGTATCTCTCAATATCAATGTATTCAATTCACCAATAAAAAGACACAGGCTAACAGAATGGTTGTGAAAACAGGATCCATCCCTTTGCTGCATACAAGAAACACACCTCAACATCAAGGACAGACATTATCTCAGAGTAAAGGGTTAGAAAAAGATATTCCAAGCAAATAAACCCAAGAAGCAAGCTGGTGTAGCAATTCTAATATCTAACAAAACAGACTTCTAAACCAAAACTGATCAAAAGAGATGGGAAAGAATACTACATACTCATCAAAGGAAAAATCCACTAAAACGAAGTCTCAATTCTGAACATCTATGCCCCAAGCACAGGGGCACCCAAGTACATAAAATAAACATTACTAAAGCTAAAATCAGACATTGACCCTCACACATTGACGGGAGACTTCAATATCCCACTCTTAGCAATGGACAGATAATCCAGACAAAAACTAACAGATAAATACTGGAACTAACAGACATTATGAACCAAATGGATCTAGNAGATTTCTACAGAACATTTCACCCAAACACAAAAGAATATACTTTCTTTTCAGCACCAGACAGAATATTTTCCAAAAGTGACCACATACTTGGTCACAAAGTAAGTCTGAACAGATAAAAGAAAACTGAAATAACCCCCTGCATCCTATCAGACCAGCATGAGTTAAAGCTGAATTTCAACAACAACAGAAACAACAGAAAGCCTACAAAGTCATGGAAACTGAATGACTCTCTACTAAATGACTACGGTGTCAAGNAAGGAATAAAGAAAGATATTAAAGCCTTCCTAAAATTCAATGAAAATGAAAGCACAACAAAACAAAACTTACGGGACACAAAGAAAGCAGTGCTAAGAGGAAAGTTCATAGCACTAAGTGTCTTCATAGAGAATTTAGAGAGATCTCATACTAGCAACAGTACACCTGAAAACTCTAGAACAAAAAGAAGCAAATGCACCCAAGAGGAGTAGATGGCAGGACATAATCAAAATGAGGGCTGACATCAGTAAAACAGAAACAAAGAGAACAATACAAAGAATCAATAAAACAAAGAGTTGGTTCTTTGAGAAAATCAGCAAGATAGACAAACCCTTATCCAAACTAACTAAAAGACAGAGGGAGAATATCCAAATTAGCATCAGAAATGAAAAGAGGGACATAACAACAGACACAGAGGAAATCCAGAGAATCATTACACCATACTTCAAAAATCTGTACTCCACAAAATCAGAAAATCTAAAAGAAAGGGACAAATTTCTTGATAGATAGCAGCTACCAAAGTTAAATCAAGATGAGATAAACAATTTAAATAGACCTAAAACTGTCAAGGAAATAGAAAGAGTCATTAAAAGTCTCCCAACCAAAAAAAGCCAAGGGCCAGATGGTTTTAGCACAGAATTCTACCAGACTTTCACAGAAGAACTAATACCAATACTCCTCAAATTATTCCACAAAATAGAAACAGAAGGAACATTACCAAATTCATTTTATGAGGCCAGAATGACTCTGCTACCAAAACCACACTCTAACAAAGAAAGAGAATTACAGACTAATATCCCTCATGAACATTGATGCA